>MU224522.1:1108073-1124661 GCA_018584345.1 Thuja plicata
ATATTCTCTCAAAAATCTTTCTTCTGTTCAGAAATAGAATCTTTGAATTAATTGTGCTTTAAAGAGAAAGAAAAAAATTAAAATCAAATAAAACAGTTAAAATCAAAGAAAGAAAACAGTTAAAGCAAACGGAAAACAATTTATTGTTTTCTTTTAAATAAAGCTTTCTAATTTAAACTGGCTTTTCTATTTGTTTTATTTCAAAGAGGAAAGTTTCTATTCTGATCATCTCCGAGTCTATAAAAGAACTCCCATTTCTCATTCAAACCCCTTCCTGATTACCCTGGAGAAAATATGCATTGTTAGAATACTAAATTATTTCTACATTTTTATCATCTCTTTTCTAGTTAAAAGCTTTCATTTGCAATAGAATAATTTTAATTTCTAGAATAATTGCATTGAAATCATGTCTTAGATTAATCTTTCATCATTCAATTCTTAGAATAATCTTGCATTGCATTGCATTCACGGAGAAAAATCCTTCATTCCTAGATTGGTCTATGGTTGTGAGACTCTCGTTTTGAGAGCTATTTTTGAAACCCCGTCTGGATAGAAGGCAACAGGTCAAATCATGTAGACAGGCAAGATGAATAATCTCATATTCATTCTTGTGTGTATCTGGTGAAGAAGGACTATGTTGAAGTGTATGGTGAGTTAACAAGGACAAATTTACCACATACAACAACAAGAGGGTATTGACCCGAGGTACATGAGTGAGTTGACTAAACATACTTAACATCATATTAAATCAGCAAAGTCAGGAGAATAAAAAAATTAAACCATCATCTACCTCTATCAAAAACCAAAACATAGAATCTAAACCAGTAGCGAGAGGTTTCCCACATACAAAAGTATCAAAGTCCATTAGCCAAAAAATAATACCAAGCCATGCAAGGCTATTTAACAAAATTAAAGTCCTAAGCTTAAAACTAAAATTAAAGAATCTGTCCCAACTATAGGGCTTGGGGTCAGTAGTGTAACACCCCACCCCACACTTCACCATTAGTTGGATCCTTTTTCGTCCCCTAAGCACTTTGACAGTAGTAGGTCTGCCCACTCCTTGTTGAGAAACTTGAAGAGTTCCCAGTTTCCTTCACCAGACTCCTTCCCGACCAGACTCCTTCCAGGTAGAGGCCTTCTCATTCAGCAAACAAAGGGTAGTGGAAGAGGTGTGCATGACCTTGAGGGTGAATTTTCTGACATCCACCAGCCTCCTATTTATGTTGGCCAAGTCCTTGTTCAGTTTAGCCACCGTATTCTCCAGATTTACAATCTGATTTACAATCTGGAACTTGATTTTTCCAACCAGACTAGTACCCACAACACTTTTAGGGTTTTTCATCACAGTGCCACTTCAGCCATAGTGTCTTGGTTAGTATCCTTTTCCACTTCAAGATCAATATTTTTCTATTCATCATCCCTGCTGGGAGACTCAACTGAGACATCCTCTTTATCAAATAACTCCTTGATAGCATGTTTCCCCTTCTCCTTGGCAAGTCATGAGGACCGACGGGTACTTGTGGGCTGGGGGTCAGTATTCTGGGGGCACTCCAGGTTGATGTAAAATTTCTTACATTTTTTGGAAGGATGGGGATATTCTCAAGGGTTAGGTCATGCTTGTAGCCCACATGCAAGGTAGATGTAGGGTGGGTTTCAGAAGATTTATGGCTGGTAGCAGGGGTAGAGCCTCCGATAGAACCAAAAGGTGAGGGAATGCCCTGGTTGAGGGAGACCAAGGGCGACATATTTTGTTGGGTAGCTTGGGTAATTTCCATGATGGGAAGAGGGTAGAGAGCACGATGGAAGTGGTAAATTCTAAAAATAATCCCCTGGTGGACGTAAATAGGTTTCTTACCGAGAGAAATCGACTCATTCACGACAACCACAGTAGTTTCCAAGGAATACAGAAGATAAAAAGGCATGGAAATTAACAACTTATGCCTAAGGTGGTTAAGAAAAGGGAGGTGATAATTGTAGAACGTATTGAAATGACCTTCCAGGGTGAAATACTTCATAACTATCTTGCACATCTTTGGCCAGAACTCTGGAAGGTCAGCCATGCTATAACTGTCATTTTTTGACACCGGTTTGTCATCTTTGGAAAAAAATTGGCCGAACTCTGTTTTCACCTGGGATTTGGTAGTTTTGTTCCACTTTGTACCCATGGTGGCCATACCATTGGCTTTACCAATAACCTCCTCACTGATCTCAAAGGTGATACCATTTATGGTGACCCTTCTTTCGTTCCAGCTTTTGGCAAACTACCGAGATATCATTTCATCGTGCCCAACCAAGCATTTCAAGAAGGGCAGAATCCCTCCTTATAGAAATACATGACCATTGGATCCAAGGAAAACTCCTCCTCAATTTTGTCTAGTTCAATCCTATGATGATCCCCACCCATTTTAGCAGAGTTTTTAGACACAACCCACACCCAAAAATTCCATGCCCAGTAAGAGCAGAAACCCTTCAAAGCACAATACCACTATAAAATAGAGCACAAAAAAAAGTAGAGCAGTTGCGTGAAATGGTGAAAATGAGGTTATATCTTAGCCTTAAATATCTGTCATTTTGCGTATGAAAAGTGCGATAATAATTGCCTTTAGGCTCAAAAAACACTGCCAAGGACGCTACCGAGGTTAAAACGTGGGAGCGGTGCTGTAACCCGTAATCACCATCAAAGAAATCTTTGTTGTATCTTTTATTAATCTCCTTAAATCACAATTTTATCTGATGACACTTAAAGACATAATGACACTTTATGGAGGGATTAACGCAAGCATGCCACGTCCACCACCAAAAAGAATTGGGGAACCCACTTTCGAAGGCCACGTGGCATTTCCAAATGTGACAAACAACCAAGATAGAATGAATATAGCTTTGAGGTTTTCCTTTTATTGCCTAAATCAGGCTTTGATTTTTAAACATTTTGATTTTTGTTGTTGGCACCTCGCATTTCCCGTGTAAGTAGGTCCTAAGTATTTTTGGGCAGCTGAGTAACAACTCGCCAACATTGTTAGCCATCTGTCTGCAATCCAATAGCCTCCATGGAATCAACCACTGAATTCCCTTTCCTGTAAATGTGTTTTATGGTGGTCTCACTAAAGTGACCCAACAGACCTTTTATATTAGACAGGATAGGGTCAACTCTCCACCCGGCTATAGAGAAACCACCAACAGCCTCAACAATGACCTTGAAACCCCCCTTGACCTCAATCCTGGTGCAACCCAAGTTAAGAGAGAAATTTAGTCCCCATAAGAGCGCCATAGCCTTCACCTGGTTAACCGAGTGGTCAACGAGGGGACCAACATAAGTGGCCATCATTATCCCCTAGTTATCTCGTATGATTCCCCCTTTAGCTTGTAGCCCACCCTGGTCAGACCCATCAAAATTAAGTTTGTGCCAGTAGGCCTAAGGGGGGTCCCAAATAGTCGCATTTCTAGCTCTTAGTTTAGTGTTGTTGAATCTGGCAAACCCCTTGCACAATCCCCAATTCTAAGCAATCTTCCAGTAAAAGTTAGTAGGAGGGAAATTAGGGCTTTTCTAGCTTCCCACTAGCAGATTTTCCTGTAAGAGTTAATACCCAAGATAGAAAACATCATTTATAGAGAGTTTAGTATCTCTAAATATCCTATTATTGCATTCCTTCCAAATTGTCCAGCATAATATAGGGGGAATTTGGTTCCATAAGAGTTTTATCAGCGGGTGCTGTGAAGGCGAGTGCCACTCAAGAAGCATATCCTAGGTGTTGTGGTTTGAAGCCCACGAAAGGTTGAGTCTAGAGAGGATCTCCTTCCAAATCCCAATAGTGAACTCACAATGAAGCATGATATGGTTAGAGCTTTTCTCAGCTTTCCTACACAGGCAACATTTGTTAGCAAGGCTAAACCCTCTTTTGAAAAGATTGTCAAGGGTGAGGATTTTCCCATGGAGTATTGTCCACCAAAAAAAGTTAACTTTAGGGATTAATTGTGGCTGTCAAACCTTTCTTCAGAAAGAAATGTTTGCATTTTCATTGATAAGAAAACTGTAGGCCGATCTGACAGAGAACTTTCCATGTTGAGTGTGTCTCCAAATCAATCTATAAGGTCGGTCTATGATAGGGATGCAGGCTAAAAGCAACAAGTCACTAAGTTTAGTCACCAGGTTGGTTAGGTCTGGTCTACCCTAAAGATAAGGGAGGAAGTCAATCCACTTACCATTAGAGATAAAGTTGGAGACCAGCGAACCAACACCAAGGGTCAAAATGTTAGTTCTTGAGGATGGTATCCGATAGTCAGGGGTCATCCCAGAATCAGATCTCCTTACGATTAACAAAAAATTAGATGGTCCCCATTTCCAAGATATTTCTACATTTAAGGATACTGTTCCATATTTTAGAGCCCCTAGGGTGGCCCTGCACCATGAAGAGTTTACAGTAGCATGCCCCTTCCAGATACTTAGCTTCCATGATTTTGTACAAATCAACAGTTCCTCGCACCATGGTCCAAGCCATTTTGGATAGCAGAGCTCTATTAAGGTTGCAATTTTTCCTTAAACCTAGCCCCCCAGAGCTTTGGGGAAACAAAATTTATCCCAATAGACCAATGGGAGGAATTTCTTTTCCTCAGACCTTGACCAAAGGAAGGTACATTGAATTTTTTCAAGATTGTTAGCTATGAAACTAGAGATTTTAAATATAGACAAAAAATAAACTGGAGTGCCTTGTAGGGAAGTATCAAGGATTTGTAGCTTACCAGCATTACTCAAGAGTTTACCTTTCCAACCCGCTAGTTTCCTTTGGGTTTGTTCAAGGATAGAATTCTAGAATTCATTCTTCACATCTTTGACAGTCAACAGAAGGCCAAGATAGGTATAGGAAGCTTGTTAGCTTGGCATCCCAGAATCTTCAAATTTTTTTTTTCTGAACTAGGTCCTCAGTGTTAAAGAAGAAAATTCGGCTTTTGTGATAGTTGATATGCTGTCCTGAAGCGGTAGCGTAATTGTCTAGCAGCCACTTCCACATTCCAGCTTCCCTAATTGAGGAGGCCCCAAAGAAGAAGGTGCCATCAATGAATTACTGCTGGATCGCAGGTTGAAGAGTATTGGCCGGCTTGATCCCCACAATCTCTTTGGAATGGGCCATCTCCATCATGTTACGACCAAGGACCTCCAAAAGGAGGATAAAGTGGTAGGGAGACAGGGGGTCCCCTTGGCGAAGACCTTTTCTCAGGTGAAATTTAGCACCAGGTTTACCATTAAACAACACTGAGAATCCCACAGTCTCCAAGCAAACCTTAATGAGGTCGATAAATTGCTCTTAGAAACCAAAAGGAGATAGGACTTTGTAGAGGTAATTCCAATTGACTTTATCATATGCTTTAGAAACATCCAACTTGAGGGCCATCCCAACAACCCTTCTATGGTCAATGGAATGAAGAATTTCATGAGTAGTGATGGTAGCATCCATAATTTGCAGACCAGGGACAAATCCCTTCTGATTGGTGCTAATAATTTTTGTCTAGCAGAGGTTTGATGCGATTAACCATAATTTTAGAGAAGACTTTATATAACGTATTGCAAAGTATAATAGGTCTGAAGTCCTCCATGATTTTGGGCTCTGCACATTTGGGGACCAACACAATATAGGTTTCATTAAGTTGCTTAAGGAGCTTTTTACATCTGATGAAGTCCCAGGCAACATGAATGACATCATAACCAACAATATCCCAAAATTATTGAAAGAAGGTAGGGGAAACCAGATAAGTTGATCACCAAAATGTAGAAAGATAATGCAAGACATTAAATTAGTTAATGGATTATATTGTCATTGATGTCAACTTGATATAATCTAATCGGTTATAATCAAAGTGTCAAAGACTTCAGAGAATCAAAAAGATAAAGATTATGCTTTCAGTAATGCATAAAAGACAAATATTCACTATGTGACTTCAAACACTGACGGTCAGTGGAAACTGATGGACAGAGATCACTGAAAGTCAAGTCACAGTGATGCCCAAGCAAGAACACCAATGAGCATTACTGACGAGCAGAATAACAAGCATAACCGACAGCCAGAAACATAGTGAAACTGACAGAGAAGCCCGAAGAGAACTGGAGTATTGATTGACACTATCAAAGAGTTAAACACTGAAATTAAATTGAGTTCAGAAATGATAAAATATATAGTCAGCAAAGTTGAATATAGAATTAACTGGTAGTTATCATTGTTTTCATCAACAAGATAAGCCAGAGATAAGTAAAGGATTTAAAGCTGTTTTTTCTAGTTGGAAAAAAGATCTCTGCAAGATAAAACAAGAGTTTTGCTTTAAATCTAATTGGCTAAGATTGTGGATCACACCAAGATCTATAAAATCAAGAACCTAACAACGGTGATATCATGTCTATTTAAGAGACAAAATTGATTCATTATCATATAAGGGGAGTGAATGAAAAAGAGGATGCTAAAGAGAAACTGATGAAGAGCAACTTCATATCAGTCTTGATCAATCAAGCTGAGGAAAGAGCTAAATTTTTCTGCGAACACCGAGAAATAAAGCACAACATCACCGAGCAGAATAAAAATTGGAGCAAAGGTATTAAAAAAGATATATTGACTAGATTAGTTTGTGAGATTATAATAGATCTAAAAATCTGCAAGTATAAGTTGTATATGTGAACAAATCATACTGTTTTAGTTTAACCATTGATTCAAAAAGTCTCTTAACCGAGCGGGATTTAAAAATCCTTTCTATATTGAGATACATCCCAAGGAGTATCAAAATTTTTGATCATGAAGATAGCATGAGATGCTAGATATGTATTGACATGCCAAGTGGGTGTTTGATCAAGGAAGGTAGCATAGAGATGCCCGATATCAAGTGATAGACTAAGCTTTTAAATCCTCTAACAAGGTCACACCTAATAGTGTGTTTGTAACCTTTAACAGGGTTGGCTCTTTACCGAGCTCACTTCAAAAGAGTGAAAATTTTGGGTTACCAACCCCAAGTGGTTTTTCCCTCAATAGGGTTTCCATGTTAAAAATCCACGTGTCAATGTGTTTATGAGTCATTACTTTTGTGTTTTTCATTACACATAGCTAATTTGGATTGATCGGTATACTCTAGATAATTTACTGTCTTTCGGTAAATTAACAAACTGCTATTCGGTAAACATATAGTAGAAGGTTTAACAAAGCATTTCGAGCAGGATTAATTCAATAATAGTATTTGGAGGCATTCATCTTATAGGACTGAAGATAAATAGAGGCTTAATATTGTGGTACTAAGTTTTTGGGTTGATTATTGGAATATTTATGAGGCCACTGATTCACCCCCCCTCTCATTTATTACTAACAATTGGTATCAAAGCTTGTGTGCTTAAAAAAGGAGTTTAACAACTCAAGCAAAAGATCACAAGATGAATAGATGAGATGTGCCCAAGTTGAATAAAGACAACTTTGCATCATGGAAAAGTAGAATAAGACTCTACCTATCAGCTATTGGAAATGATATTGTTCAATACTTAGATACTGAATATGTATTACTTATAGGACCTTACACTCTTGAGAAATTAAGAGTAAAGCATGAGCATAACTGCATGATGATAGAACTTGCATCATCACTCTCCGATGCTGAGTTTGAAGATGTCAAAACCTAAGCCTCTACAAAGAAAATGTGGGATAAGTTGAAGCTGGTACATGGAGGAGATGCTAATGTACTAAAAGCCAAGGAAAAAAGCCTAAGAGAGAGGTTTGATGACCTAAGGATGAAAGAAGGAGAAAATATCACTCAGTATAGCTGCAGAATCAAAGAAGTAGTCAATGCTATTCGAGGAGTTGGAGGTGTACTTGAAGAGGAGACAATGGTAAGTAAAATCTTAAGAACCTTATTGCCTATATATGCTATTAGAGTTTCTTCTATTCAAGAAATGAGAGTAGTTGCAAATAATAAAGTTAATCTAGATATTTTGATTGGAAGACTGATTTCATTTGAGATGAATAACTTTGATATTAGTGTCTTACCATCTGTAGAATCTACATTCAAATCTTCTTTAAAGATAAGTAATTCAAGTCATAGACATGTTATTATAAATGATAGTGAAAGTGATAATGAGGATCAAGGACTTGATGAGATTGAAGCACTAATGGAAAGAAGATTGCATAGAGGAAAAGGTAGATACAAAGGTAAATTACCACTTGTATGTTTCAATTGTAAAGAGGTTGGACATTTTGTTGCAAGATGTCCAAATAGAAGAAAAGATGACATAGGAAATGACAGATCATATGAGAAGAAGTTTGATAGAGGTGATAATAGAGATTACCAAAGCAACCAAAAATTTGACAAAATAGATACTCGAGACTACAAAGACAAAGAGAAGAAATCTTGTTACCTAGATGAGAACAAATCTAATGACACAGACACTGAATCAGAAGAAGACATCGAGATGGTATTTGTAGCCATGAAGGATGATTCAGATGAAGATGAAAAAAGGTATGTAAAAACTTCACTCATATCTAAAGTTAGTAAAAATGATGTCTAGATCATAGATAGTGGCTACACTAACCATATGACCGGTGATAAATAAAAGTTTGAGACTTTTGAATACTATAATGGTGGTTCAGTAAGAATGGGTAATGATACACCTTATCCAGTTGAAGGTAAAGGAACTATAATGTTGAATAACCTGTTCAAATGTGAAAATGCCTATTGGGTAAAAGGATTGAATTATAATTTGTTAAGTGTTTCTCAGCTAAACAATTCAATTCACATAGTAGCATTTGAAAATAAGAAGGCAAAGATCTTCAATGAATCAGGAAGGTTGATTGGAACTAGTGAGCAGACAAAAGGTAACCTTTTCTATCTTGATGACACTAACACTACTTGTTTAAAGGCTAGAAATGAAGACATATGGTTGTGGCACAAAAGATTGTTTCATGTGAACTTTGGAAACATGATAAAGATATGCAACAAAAGGAATGTCAGAGGCTTACCGAGCATGACTAAGCCCAAACGTATCATGTGCAAGAATTGTCAAAAAGGTAAGATGACAAAGTCTAGTTTCAAGAGTAAAACCCATACATCTAATGCAATTCTAGAATTAGTCCATACAGATCTATGTGGAACCATGAGGACAAAGAGCTACTATGGAGATAGGTATTTTATTCTCTTTGTTGATGATTATTCTAGAATGATGACAGTAATGTTTTTAAAAGATAAATCAGAAGCATTCAAAATGTTTAAATGGTATAAGGCTATGGTAGAAAAACAAAGTGAAAAGAAATTGAAATTCTTAAGGTCAGATAAAGGAGGGGAATTTACTTCAGATGAATTCACTAACTATTGCAATGAGCATGGGATTAAAAGATAGGTTTCTGCACCAAGGACACCGCAACAAAATGGAATTGCTGACAGGAGAAACAAATTAATTGTTGACTGTGCAAGAACATTGATGATTGAGAAAAGAATCACTCAAAATTTCTTGAGGGAAGCTATCAATACTGTTGTCTACACATTAATCATAGTAAAATTGAAGAAGGACACAAAGAAGACACCATATGAGCTTTGGTATGGTTATACACCCAATGTAAGTTACTTCATAATCTTTGGTAGTCAATGTTATATTTTGAAGGATGATAGAAATGGAAAAATTGACTGCAAAAGTGATGAAGGTATCTTCTTAGGGTATTAAACAAAAGAAAGGCTTATAAATGTCTTAAAAAGTCATCTAACAAAATCATTGAAAGTGAAAATGTGAAAATAGATGAATTTGCAGAAAAGAATGATAAGGAAAGAAAAAAGGAACCAGAGGAATACAATAGGTTTGTTTATATAGAACTTGATACTTTACCTGAGCGACAGTGTGTTGCTCCCAAACATCAGAACATTACACTTGAGCATCATGCTAAAATTACTAAAAATTAGGAAAATCCTCAAGATGATGTTCCGAATAATGAAGATGAGAATGAAGGTCAAGAAGATGATCAAAATGATGAACATAGAGCTGAACCAAAACTTGCCAAATATTTTAGAAGGCATCATCCATAGAATCAAATCATAGGAGACAAGAAGGTTGGAACAAGAATAAGAAGTAAGTCACTAAACACTAGATGTTTACTTTGTGATTTTGAGGCAAAATCTGTTAACAATGCACTTGCGAATGAAGAACGGGTCAGTGCTATGAATGAAGAAATAGAACAAATTGAGAAGAACAACACATGGACACTAGTACCGAGACCAGATGACAAGAATGTCATCGGTACCAAATGGATATTCAGAAACAAGCTGAATGAGAATGATGATAGAAATGGAAAACTTGACTATAAAAGTGATGAAGGTATCTTCCTAGGGTATTCAACCAAAAGCAAGGCTTATAAATGTCTTAACAAGTCATCTAACAAAATCATTGAAAGTGAAAATGTGAAAATAGATGAATTTGCAAAAAAGAATGATAAGGAAAGAAAAAAGGAACCAGAGGAATACAACAGGTTTTTTTATACAGAACCTGATACTCTACCCGAGAAATAGTGTGTCACTCCTGAACATCAGAATATTGCACCGAAGCATCAGGCCACAATTACTAAAAATTAGGAAAATCCTCAAGATGATGTTTCAAACAATGAAGATGAGAATGAAGGTCAAGAAGCTGATCAGAATGATGAACATAGAGCTGAACCAAAAATTTCCAAGTATGTCAGAAGGCATCATCCATAGAATCGAATCATAGGAGACAAGAAGGCTGGAACAAGAACAAGAAGTAAGTCACTAAACACTAGATGTTTACTTTGTGATTTTGAGCCAAAATATGTTAACAATGCACTTGAGAATGAAGAATGGGTCAGTGCTATGAATGAAGAAATATAACAGATTGAGAAGAATAGTACATGGACACTAGTACTGAGACCAAATGAAAAGAATGTCATCGGTACCAAATGGATTTTCAGAAACAAGCTGAATGAGAATGGAGAAGTCACTAGAAACAAAGCAAGATTAGTATGCAAGGGATATGCACAAGAAGAAGGTATTGATTATGGTGAAACCTTTGCACCGATTGGTAGACTAGAAGGAGTTAGAATCTTACTTTCTTATGCTTCATTGAAAGGATTCAAGGTATACCAGATGGATGTCAAATCTGCATTCCTAAATGGAATATTGGAAGAAGAGGTATACATTGAACAACCAGAAGGGTTTGTTGATCCAGACAAGAGAAACATGGTATGTAGACTACACAAAGCCTTGAATAGATTGAAACAAGTACCTAGAGTCTGGTATGAAAGACTTCACTCATATTTCATTAGCATAAAATTTGTTAGAACAAGTGAAAATAGCAATCTATACTTAAAAGAAGATACCGATGGTAACATTCTGATAGCTAAATTTTTTTTGATGATATCATTTTTGGGGGAAATGAATTGTTATGCAAATCCTTTGCTAAAGAAATGGGAAAGGAATTTGAAATGTCTATATTTGGGGAGATCAAATTCTTTCTTGGTCTACAGATTCTTCAACAAGATGCTGGCATTTATATCACTCAATCCAAATACATCAAGGAAGTGCTGAAGATATTTAAGATGGAAGATTCCAAACCAGTTGGAACACCTATGGCTACTGGATGTAAGCTGTCAAAAGAAGACAAATCCAATGAGGTAAACCAAACCTTATATAGATCAATGATTGGAAAATTGATGTATGTTGTTCATACCAGACCAGATATAGCACATGCAGTTGGAATAGTTGCAGGATTCTCTACTAATCCAAAAGAATAACATATGACTGCTGTCAAGAGAATTCTGAGATATCTGAAGAACATCAAGGACTATGGATTATGGTACAAATGAGAAGGAAAAATTGAGCTACAAGTCTACACAGATGCTAATTGGGCTGGAAACATTGATGACTGAAAGAGAAAAACTGGAGGAGAATTCTTCATGGGTGACAAACTTGTCACATGGATAAACAAGAAACAAGGATGCATCTCTCAGTCAACTGCAGAAGCAGAGTATGTGGCTGCTACTGCAAATTACTCCAATATTGCATTGATCAAAAAATTGCTAGAAGGTATGAATATGAATATTATAGAACCAATAATTATCTACTATAATAATACTAGTGCAATAAACATTTCTAGGAATCCAGTCATGCATGCTAAGACTAAGCATATTGCTATCAAGTATCACTATCTAAGAGAATAGGTGCAAGCAAAGGAAGTGACACTGGAATATGTTCAATCAAAGGAACAATTAGCTGATATATTCACCAAGCCATTACCAAAGGATACATTTAAGTACTTGAGATAGAGACTAGGGGTCCAACCCTTGTCTATCGGTCAGTAAGCTGACTAGGAGGTTGCATCAGCCTATACCAATTTTGAAGATCGGTCATGTTGATGCAAACACTGAGATACACAACAAAAAATACATCTGTACACAACAAGGTACAAGTGAACACAGAACACTAGAGACATTGTATTGGTGATGGAAAGGGAAATTCAAGGAATATATTATGTAAAGGGATGGAACATGATATAGATATTTTTTTTTGGCATTCTTTTCAAAGGGAGAGATGATCTCATTATCATATAAAGGGAGAGATGATTCCATTATCACCAGGGATTATAAAGGGAGAGATTATTCCATTATCATCAGGGAGAGATTATCTCATTGACCAGAAAAGATTATATCATTATCCATGAAGTGAAGTTCCTGAGAATCAGAAGGAAGAGTTAATCAATATTCTAAGGGAGAGAAATTGATTACATATGAAATATCCATCTAAGGGAGAGAAGTAACAAAGGGAGAGAGTTTAGAAAAAGAAAAAGATTGCTGTCAAAGGAAAAAGAGATTATCAAGAAGAGGAACAATCAAGATAGAGCACATATAATCAGAACAGAGATATCAGATGATACATCTATCTAGTGAAGGGATTGAAGATTGAAGACAACCACTCTGTATTAAGCAAATCTAAGATATTTGAGCTTACTGAGAACAAGACATTTGTAATAGTTACATTAGGAAAGCATGATGAAATTGTATATTTCATATTGTATTAGTCATGTTGATGCAAACACTGAGATACACAACAAAAAATACATCTGTACACAACAAGGTACAATTGAACACCAAACACTAGAGACATTGTATTGGTGATGGAAAGGGAAATTCAAGGAATATATTATGTAAAGGGATGGAACATGATATAGATATTTTTGTTTGGAATTGTTGTCAAAGGGAGAGATGATCTCATTATGATATAAAGGGAGAGATGATTCCATTATCATCATGGATTATAAAGGGAGAGATTATTCCATTATCATCAGGGAGAGATTGTCTCATTGACCAGAAAAGATTATATCATTATCCATGAAGTGAAGTTCCCGAGAATCAGAAGGAAGAGTTAGTCAATATTTTAAGGGAGAGAAATTGATTACATATGAAATATCCATCTAAGGGAGAGAAGTAACAAAGGGAGAGAGTTCAGACAAAGACAAAGATTGCTGTCAAAGGAAAAAGAGATTATCAAGAAGAGGGACAGTCAAGACAGAGCACATATAATAAGAACAAAGATATTAGATGATACATCTATCTAGTGAAGGGATTGAATATTTAAGACAACCACTCTGCATTAAGAAAATCTAAGCTATTTGAGCTTACCAAGAACCAGACATTTGTAATAGTTAAATTAGAAAAGCATGATGAAATTGTATATTTCATATTGTATTAGTGATAGTATAGTATGATAATGCAGTGTGTTGCCATCAATGCCAAAGGGAGAGATTGATGACATGTAACTAATTTAATATTTGAAGATGATAAGTTGATCACCAAAATGCAGAAAGATAATGCAAGATATTAAATCAGTTAATGGATTGTATTGTCATTGATGTCAACTTGATATGATCTAATCGGTTATAATCAAAGTGTAAAAGACTTCAGAGAATCAAAGAGAAAGATTATGCTTTCAGTAATGCATAAAAGACAAGTATTCACTATGTGACTTCAAACACCGACGGTCAGTGGAAATCGACGGACAAAGATCACCGAAAGTCAAGTCACAGTGATGCTTGAGAAAGAACACCGATGAGCATTACCGACGAGAAGAATCAAAAGCATAACCGACAGCTAGAAACATAGTGTAAACCGATGGAGAAGCCTGAGGAGAACTGGAGTGTTGACCGATGCTATCAAAGAGTTAAACACCAAAATTAACTTGAGTTCAAAAACAAAAAAATTTGTAGCTGACATAGCTAAATATAGACTTAACTGGTAGTTATCATTGTTTTTATTGACAAGATAAGACAAAGATAAGTAAAAGATTTAAAGTTATTTTGTCCAGTTGGCAAGAAGATATTTGTGAGATAAAAAAAGAGTTTTGCTTTAAATCTAATTGGCTAAGATTGTGGATCACACCAAGATCAAGAAAATCAAGAACCTAAAAATAGTGATATCATGTCTATTTAAGAGACAAACTTGATTCATTATCATATAAGGGGAGTGTATGAAAAAGAGGATGCTAAAGAGAAGTTGATGAGGAGAAACTTCATACAGTCCTGATTAATCAAGCTAAGGAAAGAGATAAATTTTTTTGCGAACACCGAGCAACATAGCACAACATCACTAAGCAGATTCAAAGTGGAGCAAAGGTATTAATAGAGATATATTGATTAGATTAGTTTATGGGATTACAATAGATCTAAAAATATGAAAGTATAAGTTGTTTATGTGAACAGATCATACTATTTTAATTTAACCATTGATTCATAAAGTCTCTTAACCAAGCGAGATTTAAAGATCCTTTTTATATTGAGATACATCCCAAGGAGTATCAAAAATTTTGATCATGAAGATAACATGAGATGCCAGCTACCTATTGATAGGCCAAGTGAGTGTTTGATCAAGGAAGGTAGCATAGAGATGCCCGATATCAAGTGACAAACTAAGCTTTTAAATCCATTAACAAGGTCACACCTAACAGTGTGTTTGTAACCTTTAACAGGATTGGCTCTTCACCGAGCTCACTTCAGAAGAGTGAAAATTTTAGGTTATCGGTCCCAAGTGGTTTTTCCCTTCATAGGGTTTCCACATTAAAAATCCATGTGTCAATGTGTTTATGGGTCATTACTTTAGTTTTTTGCATTACACATAGCTAATTTGGATTGATCGGTATACTCTAGATAATTTATTGTCTTTCGATAAATTAACAGACTGCTATTTGGTAAACATACAGTAGAAGATTTAACAAATCATTTTGAGCAATAGTAATTTTATAATAGTATTTGGAGGCATTCATCTTATAAGACTGAAGATAACTAGAGGCTTAATATTGTGGTACTAAGTTTTTGGGTTGATTATTGGAATATTTTTGAGGCCACTAATTCACCCCCCCTCTCAGTTATTACCAACAATTATATGTTTGCCAATTCCCCTGTGGTGGGTGTCATTGATTTTGAGGCTGAGGCCACTTTTTTTGCTGTTGGTTAGGCCATTGGTTTTTCTATTGGTTAGGTCATTGATTTTTATAATTAGGTTGTGAGTACTGAGAAGGATTTTGATAATTTTAGTTTTTCCATTGATTATTATAAGGACTAGAAAATTGCAAGGGATCCTAAGGCATACCTTGTCTTGAAGCCCATGGCCGACGTTGAGCAACAAAGAAAACTTGCTCGTCGTCTCCTTATGAAGGCAATATAACACTTGATATGGATTATTTCTCCATAGTTCTTGTTCTCTTTCACCCCATTAATGGGTCATTATGAGACCCTATGTGCAATCCTTAAATGGGTATCTGTTTTGTGGTGTGATGTAGAATGTTGCACGGTTAAGTTCCTTTTGAAACCTGTTTAATCTTGGTTCCCCTAGCTCGGGGGTGGTCTTGTAAAGACCTAGGTTGGGAGGAGAGAAGCCCCATGCTCTTCTTGTTTCATTATTTCTTATTTCATATTTAGGAGATCTTGGAGATTGGAGCTAAACTGGGTTATGATAGTGGAGGCATGTGTGGTTTTGTAAAATTTTATGTAAAAGTTGAAGGCTGGAAATTTTGTATCTTTCTTCTCGGAGTATAGTTTTTTTTTTATATGGAGCTTGTAGATGTATACATTAGTAAATGGTTTTAAGTGGTAGATCTAGTTTGTGTTTGGCAATGTAGTTGTCTTATTTATTGAAAGAGGAATATGAGGTTTTGCAGTTGAAAGAGAAAATTAGATGAACATAAGTTATCTTGAGTTTTGGTCACCCTATACAAATAATAAATGAACATCTTTAAATAAAGTATCCACTTCTTGAAATCTGTCTTAGAAAAATGAAATATTACTTGTCCTTATTATTTCTTTTTACAAAAGAAAAATAAATAATGATTTATGCAGTCTGAAGAGAAAGGATCTATATATAGGTGTTTGTATCACATACCCATTTGTGTTAGATTTTAGTCTTCCTTTAGACTCTTTCATTTATGTAATTTTAAAATCTAAAGTATCATACTAAAGTTTATAGAAATGAATTTAAACTTGTAAACCTTTAATAGTCAATATGTTGTGGATTTTAAATATAAAATATATATAAATATAAATTTCTTGCATATGCATACCTATATATGTTTGTAAAAAAATGCTGATTAA
>MU224522.1:1125820-1137469 GCA_018584345.1 Thuja plicata
TATATATATATATATATATATATCTGTGTGTGTGTGTGTGTATTAACTTAAATAAAATCATTTAAGTGGAAAGGCATCCGTGAAATATTATAGATTTGAGATAAGTTAAACTAAAGGGAAGGAAACACCTTAATATGAATTAATAGCTAAATGTGTTAATCAAGTGGTTAATCAAATCTAATTTGATTACCTTATTAAAGAGTAAATCTTTATGAGCAATTCATAATTTAATATCGTGTGAAATTTCTAAACGCGTACCTAATATAGTCATGTATTCGACAATGGATTTAATGTAGATCCTAATAGTTTATTTCGTTTAGATTAAAATGACCTTACACCTTTAAGTTTTTAGGATAAATCTAAATATTGGTTATGAAGGTTTAATTACTTTTTGAATTATATTTATAGTGGAATTAAGTTAAGTAAAGTTACTACAGTGGAATTAAGTTAAATCTAAGGATCAATGGATGTAGGGTTAAGGATTTTGCATATAGTTAATTTTTTTACCTATCTATTAAACCTCGTAAATGAAAAAATTAATTATTAATGTTTTAGTTTTAATTTAAATATCTTTTGGGCCTAGATACCATTAATGATATAGTCAAAGATTTAAGCAATTAAATGATTAATTTATTGTATCTTTATTTTATATGATTATAGGAACCCCAGAGATGGAGATAATTGATAAAATTTTTAAACTATTGGGAATTGTGTTCAAATGTCGTTTAGCAGCGTTAAGAGTTAATGATGAGGCCTTCTGTATAAAGTTTTAAATAAGGAAGAATCCTTACAAGGAAATTATATTATCCTAACCTTTAAATGAAGTTACATTATCTGGACAAACTTGCCTTGAAATATATTACCCATTCTTGATTTGGAATTTGGAATGTCATGAATACCCAGGCTGTGAGAGAGTTAACAAGATGTCATTTTAATACTAGAACTATTAATTAAAATATAGATTTAAAATTTTTTAAAGCATTTAACATGAACGTGGTTCACATCTCCAATCTCTTTTAAATATGCATATAAGACCACTTTATTAGCATTAGTTCATATGTCAAATCATAACCTTCATGTTTTAAAGGAGACCTTAGTAGTTCGAAATTCAGATTGCCCTATAATGGTTCACCTCCCTATTCCAGGCGCGGTTAGGTCAAGAACCTAACTAGAGTACTTAAACAACTTGAACCCTGGTTTTTTAAACTAGAGGGTTGAGGGATGTTGACGCGCAGTCATGATTTCCCCCTGACCCTAAATCTAGTACTTGCTTCTAGCATATACTATCACTCCATCGTGCTACACTTTAAACCTAGCTTAGAAAACTTGAATTAATTTCTCAACTACTTTCATCAAGAAATTATTATTCCTTTTCAAAAAAAAGTTATTGCATTTTGGATGTAAATTTTTGGGCATGACACTTGTTATCAGAGCATAAGTTGCAACACTGGGATCTCTAGATAACCTTGCTGCTTATGTTGTTATTGTGAAACATTAACTAATTGGTAGTGATTACTAAATTTACCTTGTGTGTACTTCCTTTTTTGTGACTATATGTAATTATGATGTGCTAAAATGTTTGAAGATATATCATTAACTATGTTTTAGGAAATTTCTATTGCATGCATAATTAAATGAATTACATTAAGGTTATTGGAGAGTAATCCTTGGAAAAGAAATGAATAATTGTTCCTTCCTCTATTCTATGTCTAATAAATCAAAGGAGGGTAGTTAATGGAACACAACAGTATCATTGATGGTATAAATATAACATGTGAACTAGAGAAATTTAGGTAAGGGGCAAAAAACCCAAAGTACATATGTGATTTTAAGGTAGAAGTGGTAACTACATTTACACGTTTTCGTAAATGACCAAATAAATTTATTATCAATCATGTGTAATTTGTGATGGTGAGTTAGGAAAAATCTCTCCATTTGCTTGTTAATTAGGGGAAACTCTCCATCATGGACATAGTAAGAGTTAAGAAATGTATTTTTTTTTCAAGAAAAATTGTAATGAATGGTAAATGAATATAGACAAATTACTCTCCTAGAGGGGGATAAAATGTTGTGCTATCTTCATGTGAAACTAGGTTCCTTGTGTGGGTAGTTATAAATGTCCTACATTATCACAACATTTTATCTGTTGGAAGATGTTGTTTTTCCATGACATGAGAATTTGATTAAATGTGGATAGAATATGATGTTGCTTATACCCCTTGTGTATGGGAAATAACCTATAGCAGTTCTTATGTTGGGTGTTGTGTGAAACCTGTAATTGCTTGGTGTGCCATGATGTGGTGTAATGAAACACTCGAACATGAAAGTTATGTGTGTTATGAGTATGGGATAACCATACCACTTATGTGTTTCCTGATTGTTACCCTACTGAGTGCCAACCTATGGGTTGTACTTAATTAAAGGAATGGTAAAGGTTTCCAACCTCTTGGGTAGAATTAACGGTGTACAAATAATGACAGCATGAAGCGACCTTAGCTTCAACTACTCAAGGGGGAAGAAATCAACACTTTCCCTATAACTCAGTATGTAAAGGGGTAGTATGCTACTATCATTGCCACTTCCTTGGGTATAAAGGATGATGTATGTGTAATGGTGGAGTGAAGCGACCTTAGCTTCCACTACTCAAGGGAGGAGGTAATTCCTTACTTCCCCTTATGATGGACACAAATACGTGGTTCATGAGTGTAATCCCGATCCCTATTGTTCTTGAGTATGATACCGATACCGGATATGCGATTTTATGGATATACACTTTTTCTTAATGGTCTAGCATGTGGTGGAAGTGTATCCCATGCTGTGATGGATACCGTACCCACACATGCTCTGACATGATGCAAAGGGGTATGACACCACACCCACTACTATTCTGGCAATAGTGTGTATGGTGAAGCCGTGTTGCTGATGGTAGCAAGCTGAGCTTGAGCACACAATGCCAAATGCAAAGTTATGTGAAGGCGCAGTATATATACTTGTATGTATGTTTTATTTTTCCTACATGATGCAGAGTGTGTTGGAGACGCTTGCATGCTTGTAGAGGGGTACCCATGAATGCTCAGTTATCTAGATGCGGTGGGCATATGGGGGACCCTAGCCATGTATAACTATGGCTACAACAATGATATCTATGAGATATTTCTATGCAGGGTGGGACTTGTGCGTGCCTTACATGCGAGGAACATTTCCATGCGCATACAAATAGTGCATGCCTTCTTTGCTTGGTGTATGGTCATGCGGGGTGTGTTACAAGTTATTCTGTACCACCTTATGTTGGGTGTTTTCAAGGTGAACACCCCATGCCATGTGGATAGTGTATGTGCTAAAATCCTACCTGTTGGGAGCACTCTCAGATATGAAAACATTAGAGATATAAATCATTTAAAACAAACTAACATGTCTAAGAAGCATACTACAAAAATAAGTGATTCCATCACAACCTCCGATGAGATGAACAAGGGCACCCAAGGCCTTGTTGATTTTCTCTTAGAGAATTATGTGGGTGTGCTCTCCCAACACAATATTTAAATCCCACTAGATTAAAGATGCATGCTATGGATTGAAACTAAATGCAACTAAATGAAGAGCTCAAGAACAAGTATGAGGAACTTATCTCAAGCCTTCATCAAATATGGATGATGAAAATGCAAAGCTAGACTAGAATGATATGCATGAGATTAAAAAAAACTAGATTCATTCCATGATTACCTAAGATGTGATTTCTAAATGAACTAAAAGCATGAACATGAAAATGAGCTATAAAATTCAAAATCTAAATTAGCATGATAACAATGCATAAATGAGATGATTTGCTCTTGACAATGGCCTCTATTTATAGATTTTTTTGGAGGATAGAGAGAGGGCTTGGATGAGGTGGAGCTCATGTGGCATCCACATAGGTGCCACATGAGGGACACATAAGCCATGCAAGAGGCCAACTTTTCTCACACATGTGTGAGCAAATTTTGATGTGATGGGTCAAGGTGTACTTAAAGTACACATGTGAAGGATCTTGTAAGAGGTGTAAGAGTTCTTGTCCAATAAAACACTTTTAGAAAGTGCAATATAGAGTGTCATCAAGGTTGTAAGAAACCTTCTTGGCACCAAATTAAGATTATTTGGAAAAGTGAATTTTTGGAAATTTGCTCACACATGTGTGAGCAAATAATTAGGACTAATATGTGTAGGAATCGAGAAATTAGCCTAATTAACCTTAATTAATTAGTAAGTAGGTCTATTTGGTGAGAGTGATGTGAGGTAGGGTAGGATCTAGGTTCAAGTTAGTTTAGTCTAAATTAGATTTAGATTAATTATGGTTTAGTAGAATTAATTCATGTGGAGGAATAAATAAATTAAAAAATTATTTAAAAGGGCTTAATGAGGGAAATGTATATAAATAAGATTTAATACATTAAAGGGGATGATATTTAAATTAAATTTAAATACTAAAGAAGGTATCATATTTAATTAAATAGATAGAAGAATATAACAAATATAATTAATTAATTAAAATTAATTATAATGCTATGGGAATTAATTAAATTAAAATAAGGATGATTTTAGACGTCTATATTTTGTCCCTCTTTGATGCGGTGTCGTAAGTGGTGTCACATCAAAGAAAAGAAAATAAGATGCCTCAGAAAGGTCAGGAAAGCCTAAGGCAACGAGAGTGGAGGAGTGTGCCCCCTTGAGTAAATAATAGGAAAAAATAACATTTTTTAATAAAATTTTCTCAAAAAAGGCAAGAAGAGAGGGAAAGAAGACCAATTTCATGGCGTGTCCAAAAGAAATAGAGGAAAAATGGGGACCAAAGTGGGAAACGGGGAGAAGGATGGAAGAAACAGGCCCCAAGGGGCTATAAATAGTCCACTGGGACCCAAAGAGAAGTCATTTTCACTCACAAGGAGAAAAAAGATGAAAGAAGAGAGGAGTGATGACAACAGTTAGAGGGCATGCACAACTTGGAGAGCGAGTCAGGATCCATCAGCAACCTGTGGATGCTAGACCACCGGTGGGTAGTCAAAGGCCTCCTAGTTGATTACGCATTTAATATTTTTATTTCATTTATGGCACCCAAAACGTGCTCCAAACCAGCCCGCAAAGTAGACGACGGTCGCCTGACTGTCGTCTATAGAGACGACGATCGACAGATCACTGTCTTCGCAGATGGCTGATCGGTGATCAACATCTGCGCAGATGAGGATTGTATGATCACCATCTGTGAGGGCAGAGGGAAGGGGAAAAACATGGAAAAGACGGAAGAGTAAGAATTCTGCCGTCTGCGCAGAAAAGAGGCGGTGGCCTAAACCATTGTCTTTGCAGATCGACAGCTGCGAGGAACCACTGTCTACGAGGGTAAACCGATGTCTCTGCAGATTGACCTGAGAACAGAGGAAAAAGAGGAAAATAAGACATAGGGGAGGGTCTGAGAGCATTTTTTGACGCTCTATAATTCTATCTAATATCCGACATGAGAATGGTGGAAGCATGAGGATACTATTACCTTCCGGGTGAGGGAGTGATTTCCAGTGATGATGGCGCTAGAGCATGAGCTGAGTGCAGAGGATTGGAGGATTGTGACATTGTGTAGATTAGAGAATGTGCACCTCTGGCCCCATTTAAGAGCGCATAATGTGCTCATGTCAGCACTGATCAAGAGGTGGCATAGTACCACATAGAGATTTCACTTCCACACAGGGGAAGCCATGATTACCCTTCATGATGTGTGGAGGATTTATAGAGTGCCGATTCGGGGGCTGATACTTGAGCACTGCTTCGAGGGGTCATAGCCTCACATGGAGATGGCCTTTGGGAGGAGATATACAAATATACCAACTTTACAATAGTGGATGTCATGGGTTGGAGTGATGGTGCTACGACCACGATTACGGTGGTTGGCACTATATCTGGAAGGACTTATTGGGGGATGACTGATGCCTGATCATGCTGGCAAGGGATTCTCGATTGGCTAGGCTCAAGTTCTAAGAAACATGATAGAGGATGGGGATTAGTACTGCTGGGGATATACTATCCTTGGGCAGCTTTATTATGATTTGCACATGTGCACCTACCGTAAGGGTAGGGCACTAGGACCAGGATGCACTTTGTTACTTGTATGGGCATGGGAGCATATTGCTATTATATGACCGATCCAAACATGTGAGACTAGACAATCTTATGATATATTTTCATGTAGGTATAGGCCACCCATTAGCTACGAGTCTACAAACTCGGTTGGATACTAGCAACATAATTTAGATGAGATGGGTGACATTCAGTGGGCACCATATGCAGGGTGTAAGGCATGGGGACACCATGTCCCATAGTAGGATGAATATGTTGAGGATGAGTATTATGAATTGTATTATCTCAGATTTGTACAGATGGATTACTGGTTGATCAGACAGACATCTTACATAATTTCTAGGTATATGCCGTCAAGAGTATAGAGATAGATGGGCTAGGTTCAGGAGGCCGTTCCAGATGGATTCCCACATCACTTGGTTACTCATGAGGTAGGAAACATTTAGGGGATGGGAGTGGACTTACAGATATATTGGGGGTCATGGATGGGCATATAAGAGGTGCCATGGATCAGGGCACAAGAGTCATTAGAGGATGCTGGAGTCATCCCAACATATGCATAGTGGTGGGCGACACACAAGCTGATTAGATTGATAGTGCCAGGTGTGCTACAGGTTGATGAGCAGCCTAGGCAGTGAGGGGATGGAGGAGGACATAATGGGGATGATGATGATGAGGAGGGAGGGGATGGAGGAGGGGATGGGGGAGGAGAGTCTGACCTAGGGTAGTATTTCAGAGGCGATGAGGACAGATAGAGATACCTGTAGGGAGGCAGCCACCAGTGGTCCCAGGCATACAGGGACATGCACAAGGGTAGGGGCCATAGGGGCCACCAGGATAGGGACAATCGGTCGGGCACATAGCCTAGGATCTACATGAGATAGTAGTGGCAAAGCGGGATAGTCTACAGACTGAGCTTGGGAGAGTACATGGTTTATTGGCTACATCTCAAGTGACTGAGAGTAGTGCATAGGCAGAGATCTTGCAGTTATAGGGATTAATAGCCACCTCCCAGGCTATAGCCAATAGTCTACAGACAGATTTAGCTCGAGTACAAGGGGCATTAGCATCAGAGACAGCTCATGGTGATAGTGTTTAGAGGGCACTAGACCTGTTATAGGCCCAGGTGGACAGTGGTGAGTTTTGGATGGGAGGATAGGAGGAGGGGGAAGGAGAGGATCTGGCAAAGATGTCAGCTCAGAGAGAAGCTTTGATAGTAGAGCGAGACCTAGCATAGAGGCGAGTAGAGGGTTACAAAGCTGAGCGAGATATAGCTCATCAGGAAGGTAGTGCTGGAGGATTAGGACAGGTGCTAGCATATGCTTTTGCAGCACAACAGGAGGCTAGTTAGAGGGGACGAGAGGCCACATATTATATGGGACTCTATCATGGCATAGTGCCAGAGGGAGAGAAACAACCTACATACTCAGAGAGGGCAGTTACTGAGAGCACAGGGCAAGATTCACAAGGATTGGTGGGGTTACCACTGCGTCTGAGCAGGGGTGTAGGGCCATCACAGGCACCACCATGATTCATCTTAGGCCATTTTTGATACACATTTTTGTATGATTTATGAGATACTTGATGCACAACAAACATTATTATATATATATATACATGGACTTTTGTGGTCTATTGGAATTTTGTTATATGATGCTATATGATGTTTATATGATTCTAGATGATGTTTATAACTAACATGTAGGATGAGATGAATTTATATGATTATACTAACCTATTTGTGATGCATGGATGAGATGCATATATGTTATAAATGCCTTATAGATGGATGTATATTACATGTAATGATGCAATGTGATAGTAAATAAATGAATAATCTATAAATGTGTAATGAATGGACTTAAAATGAATGAATGATTTTAACGGATTAACAATGTGACTATGATGATCATTGTAATTAATGAATGGAACTATATGTAATTATAATGAATAATGAGTAATGGATGAAGTAACTATAATGATTAATGATTAATGAATGAACTAAGTGAATAATAAATTAACCTAATGAATGCAAAATGGGACATATGAGGACACTATTTTTGTGTGCATCAAATAGGTCTAATAGAATCACCTAGGCAACTAGATAGGGGGAATAAACATAAAACTTTCCAAGAGAAAAATGCAAAGTGCAATATGACCTAGCTAAAATGCATTCCTAACTACAAGATGACAGTGGGATTTATATCGTGTTAATGTTGAAGAGCACACCCTAGTTTGATTTTGCAAAAGGAGTTATGCACCATGTGCTAGAAAACACAAGTGACATGGTTCCTTTGCGTGGAATAGACTCTCAGACAAATAGGTTTCTAGGAACAAGAATGCAAGATATCAGGTATGATGAGATCTATGAAATGTTTCTCATGAGGAGACGCAATACATCCATATCTTTTTAGGGATTTGAGATGCATGAATACTGCCCCCAGTGAGGCATACATAGTCATAACTAAATATCAAACATAAATGCACTAACAATCTATGACAAGAAGATCACACCACAAATGACACACATTCCAATATGTACTCATCATAACGAACCAAGATATGAAATATCAAGGCTATCGTGAGAAGGCCACATTGAAACACAAGATAAAATAAAAAAAAAGGCATCTTGACCAAGTGGTCATTCATTTGAAAAGTTCTTTCCATGAACAGTTTTGACATGAGAATTGATAGAATAACCGACACCAGAAGGATGTATCCTAATGGGCAAAAGATTGATTGATAGAAATGGGAATTCATTGGCAATTGCTTGTGAATAGAATGAAACTAGGAAAGTCAATTTGTCTGCTGATTTGTTGGAAATGTTTATAGTCACTGTGTTTAGAATAAAGCTCAATATTGACATGGTAAGCTCAGTCATGCAGGAATGCGATTTTATTAAGAAAGTGGAAAACGGTCAGGGAACTACCTGCACAAATATGGGTAGTGAATTTATTATAGAATGTGATAGAGGCTAGATGGAAGATGGTCAATTTGACTACACATGGCACCTGAAATAGGTTTTCACCATGGTACTTATCCATTGCGCCACCGAATTGGTTTTCATAGATGGACTGATTTATTCCTCTTTCTCTTTTGCTTTTTTTTTGATACGTTTTTCAAGCTTTTATATTTTTTATGCTTTTGGAATTTTATTGATTTTTTTGCTCTTGCTTACTTTTTTGATGTTTTTTGGATTTTATGCTTTTTTGATTTTGATAATTTTTTGACTATATAACAGACTGCTGAAGGATCATGCATAGAAGCACTTGAGATGTACAATATTTACAGGATCAGGGATCAGATCTCCCTCTGGTGAAGCAATCTGATAAGCGTTGGACCCATACTTTGCTATGATGATGAAGGGCCCCAACCAATTGGGTTCAAACTTTCCTTTCTTTTCACAGTTATGGAGGTTCTTCATATTGTGCTGCAGGACATGATCACCAACCTCAAACTGATGAGGTTTAATCCTTTTGTTGAACTAGAGGTGGAGGTGATTTTGATACATGCAGAGGTGGTTTAGGGCACTGAGGCATCTCTCATCAATGAGTTCTAGCTCTTGCAAGTGGGCAACTCTATATTCTTCTTCAGACAACAGATTCTTGAGAGAAATTATGAGGGAAGGGAGCTCAATTTTGATGGGTAGAATAGCCTTGGTACCGTAAACAAGGGAAAAAGGGGTGGCTCTAGTGGGGGTTTGGATGGAGGTGTGGTAGGCCCAAAGGGTGGGATTGAGGCAAAGGTGCCAATCATGACCACCTTAATCGACTATTTTCTTGAGGATTTTAAGGATGGTTTTATTTGTAGCCTTTACTTGACCGTTGCCTTGCAGAAAGTACTTGGAAGAGGTATGGTGGGTAATGCTAAATTTCCTACATAGCTCTGTGACATCCTTGTTTTTGAAAGGTCCTCCATTATCAGTAACGATGTCCTATGGAATGCCATAGTGACAGATAAGATAGTTCAAAATAAATTTTGAGATCTATTTTCCAGTGGTGTAGGTGAGAGGAACAACTTTGACCCACTTGGTAAAGTACTCAGTAGCGGCAAGGATGTATTTATGGCCATTGTAAGAATTAGGGAAAATCTTTCCCACAAGGTCGAGACCCTAGCGGGAAAAAGGCCAAGGGGTGATGGTGGGCTGGAGGTATTGGGATGAAGAGTGTATCAAATCACTGTGCTGCTGATAAGGCACACATTTCTTCACATAGTTGTAGGCATCCTGTTCCATAGTAGGCAAGTAATATCCAGTGCATAACAAATTATTGGCCAAAGTGAGTCCACAAGAGTGATCCCCACAAATTCCTTGATGTACCTCCTCCAAGGATGTTTGTGCTTCATTAGAATTTAGAAACCTTAAAAGAGTTCCATCAAAATGCTTTTGGAAAGGGGTATCACCAAGGATTGTGTATCGGGAAGTGTGGCAGATGAAGGTTTTATGTTGATTGGGGGTTAAAGAAAGTGGGGTAAGTCCATTGTGAAGGTAGGATTATACTTCTTGGTACATTAGGGAGTTAGGATCAGAAATTTCACACACCATTTCAGAATTCAGTTTGTCATAGGTAGGGACCGTAAGATTCTCAAGGAGAAACTCGCACCATGTACTATGTTCTGGCATGGTGACCAGGGACCCAATAGTAGCCATGGTGTCAACTGATTTTTTCTTTGTACAAGGAATTTTTTGGAAGACCAATTCAGTGAAATGGGGTTTGAGATCTTTGATTGTATGATGATAGGGAAGAAACTTATCATCCTTTGTTTGATATTCATCCATAACTTGTTTGATAAAAAAATGTGAATCGCCAAGTACCAAGAAATTGAGAATCTTCCATTGTATGGCTTGACGGAGTCCAAGTACAAGGGCTTCATATTCTACAATATTGTTTGTACAAGGAAATTGTAATTTATAAGATTTAGGGATGAGATCCCCTTTTGGTGTAACAAACAAGATTTTTGCCCCCGATCCATTCCGAGTAAAGGATCCATCAAAATAAAGTTTCCATGGGGTACTCAAGGCAAGACTAAGGATTGATTTTGTAAGAAATGATAAGGAAGAAAAAAAAGATCTTGTTTAATCTAATGAGAAAAGTGTGAGGAAATGCATACCATGAAATAACCAAGTCTAGAAGCATTCACCATACAATATGAGACAATGTTTTTGAAAGGGGAAAAGCAAAAAAAAACCCCGTGATATTATTATGAATGGGCCAAAAAGCCTAAGAGAGAGAGAGAAAGAGAATGAGAGCAAAATGCTCATACAATGCTTCAAGAGAATGAGAAATGAGAAACTAAGTTTTGCAAGTGAATGAGTTATAAAGAGAAAAGAAGCATCTCTTATGTAGAGATGAGAAGAAAGGAGTTGAATGTAACTCCCATGTGCATGTGAGCCACATTCATAATGTGTGTGCCACTTGTGCTATTTCCTCTTAAGGAGGAATCTAGAATAAAAATAAATTACAAATAAATATTATGTCCTCACACATGGACAAGAGGACATGCGTTCATGTAGGGATTCTATAGGAATCTCCTACTTACATAATAAATAAA
>MU224522.1:1153244-1167006 GCA_018584345.1 Thuja plicata
TGTCTCCTAAGCATCATCTTCCTGGTTTGATATATATACAAATAGTTACCTCATTGTACATTGGTAACCTAATTACTAGATGAGTGACTACAGTACCCTAGTTTGCATTATTAGATGATCTTGTTTACTTTGTGTTCATTTCATGAAAAGATACATGTAAATGAAAATAAATTTTTCCATCTAAAGATTACATGTATATACTATATATATGCCAAATAACTTGTATATACTATACAAGGAAAGGAACTGAAAGATAAAATCATCTAGACTGCTGTGAGCATAGACAACTTTCAGAAGAATATGCAAGAGTAAAAACATACATAAGAGGATGAACATAAATAATAAGGGTACCAGACATTGCCTGAAGTGATGAATTTTTGACCCGGGTATGAATCCAATGTGCTCCTGCGTGATCCAGAAGCTGTAAAGAAAAGAGAGATGGGGATTAGATCAAGAAGATCTAAGCAATGAATGGAATCCTAATACTGATCCTCATCTACAATTATGCATGTGCATAGTCAAGCCATACACTTCTGAAAGAAAACCTTGCTACAACACATGTGCACTCAGAAGAATACTGCAGAAAGGAAAGAAGATACCATGTTTTTCCTCATTAAATTATCATAAACGGGGAGTACCACATAGTGAATATCAACATCAAAACAAATAAAGAGATAACAAACACTTCACAAAATGCATTGAAGGTAATAGAAATGATGCCCTATCTCTCAAAGCTTGCGGGTCATCAAGCATTCCAAATGCAAAGATGTAAACGAATGCCAGTATTAAACAGTGAGCTCATAAACAATGCATGATGCCCTAGCTTGTAGCCCATGAGCCATCAATAAATTTCTTCATGAAATGATCATAAACGGGGAGTAACACATAGTGAATATCAATAGAAAAACAAATAAAGAGAGATCAAACACTTCACACAATGCCTTGAAGGTAATAGAAATGATGCCCTATCTCTCAAAGCTCGTGGGTCATCAAGCATTCCATATGTAAAGATTTAAACAATGCTAGTATTAAACAATGAGCTAATAAATAATGCATGATGCCCTAGCTTGCAGCCCGCGAGCCATCAAGACATTTCCTCATGAAATGATCATCAATGGGGAGTACTAAATAGTGAATATCAACAACAAAACAAATAAAGAGAGATCAAACACTTCAGACAATGCCTTGAAGGTAATAGCAACGATGCCCTATCTCTCAAAGCTTGCGGGTCATCAAGCATTCAAAATGCAAAGATGTAAAAAATGCCAGTATTAAACAATGAGCTAATAAACAATGCATGATGCCCTAACTTTCAGCTTGTGAGCCATCAAGACATTTCCTCATGAAATGATCATAAACGGGGAGTACCACATAGTGAATATCAACAACAAAACAAATAAAGAGAGATCAAACACTTCACACAATGCCTTGAAGGTAATAGCAATGATGCCCTAGATCTCAAATCTCGCGGGTCATCAAGCATTCCAAATGCAAAGATGTAAACAATGCCAGTATTAAAAAGTGAGCTCATAAACAATGCATGATGCCCTAGCTTGCAACCCGCGATCCATCAAGACATTTCCAGTATTAATAATGCCAGTTTTAACAATGCCAACAATGCCAGTATTAACATTCATATTGTGCCATTAAATCAACAACTGCCATCAAAATGAAGTTGAGATAATGAGAATACAAAGCTCGAATGCCTACCTGATCAAGTCATGGCTACCTTCATATACGAAGATTCCAATCTTCCATAGTTAGGCCCTCTTCGCGCTAAATTAGAAATGAGCCTTTCTTTTTATTTTTTATTTAATAATCACGTAGGTGTCACAATTCCGATAGTACCATCACTATTATGATAGTATCGGGGGAACTTGGAAAAAAAACACAAAAATCACACACAAATGGTAGTGCCATCATAAATTGGTGTCAAAATTTGACCCCAAATGTTGTAGTGAGGAATTTTGAAGAACTCTTCTCCAGTGTATGAATTCGAGGCAGCTAAACAATAGTCCTTAGCGAAGTTAGTCTTAGTTTCTATGGAACCCAATCCATGTCCTCAAGGATAGCCATTAGCTGTTATAATTTTCTTCCTACCAGTTTCATTAGCTCCAAGACCAGTACCATGATACCCCATACTTTCAACAATGGGAGTAACCTTGATATATTTTCCTTTAGGGAAGGTCACATGTATTTCTTCTTCATTGTTGTAGATCCAATCAAGGACATTGTATTCCATGTGTTCATTTGATAAGGACCCCCAATGTTCAAAAGTGGTTTTTTTGCAATGCATGAGCTCTTTGTCTTTAGAGGGAGGTAATGGTGATGGTCTTGCATAGGACTTTGGAGACAAAGGGAGTTTCCCAATGCATAGAGCACTTTCAAATTTATATTCTCCCATGCCTTGATCTATAAAGGTGGCCTTTGCTTCAGATCTAGAGGATTTGTCTTTAGTAACCTTTTCCTTTCCTTTGGATTGATTAGCTGGTGTTTCTGATGTCTTTTTTGGAACTGAGGGAGCGTTTGAAACATGGGTTTCTTGATTGAAATGGTGGCCAAACTCATTCAATGGACAGTAGTTAGATTTTTTGCCTTCTAGTCTCTTGCAGTATTGAAAGGGCTTATGATATCTAGGAATTATGATTTCTCTACCATGATGTGGGAACTTGAGACATTGATGATAAGTAGAGGGTACACCTTTGATAGCGTGTATCCAGGATCGTCCCAACAAGATATTGTATGGTAGATCTAGATCCAGCACATGAAAAATAGTTTCAATCAAGGCTGGGCCCACTTGTAAGGGTAGTGTGATAAAACCCTTTCTTTCTCATTCTCTATCATCATAGGCCTTTATTATAATTCTCTTATCTACATCCAGGAGGTCCTCAGAAAGACCAATGTTACGGATCATCTTTAATGTGCACAAATTTAAGCCAGATCCACCATCTATAAGGACTCATTTTATTTTAGTGGATTGGATTTTGGCTTCAATATGGAGGGATTTATTAGGATGAAGGTCAGGACCACGGAAGTCTTTATTAGTGAAAACAAGATGCTCTTGTGTATCTAAGTTCCTAATCATAGCTTGGAATTGTGTGGTGTTGATATTCTTAGGGACACGAGATTCATTTAGAGCATCTTCAAGGATTTCTTTGTGAATTGGTGAGGTTTTTAGAAGCTCTAGAATGGATATCTGTGCAGGCATGTTTCCTAACTGAGCCAATAGGTCATAGCGTGAGGTAGGATGAGTAGCGGTAGATGGTGCAATTGGCAAATTTGTATATGTAGAAGATTTATCAGCAACTTGGATAGTGAATCTGGGTCTGCGTGTGGTAGTATTAGAATCAACAACTTTAAGGATTATGGTATTAGCATGTGTATTAGATTCTTCAATGCGGCCACAAAGAGCATCAAACCCAAAGATATCATTTTCTTCTAAACTCCCACATGTTCGATCATCGCCTATAATAGTATTAGTAGAGTAATCATATGGGATTGCGTTGGATGCATTATTTTGATTGTGCAGTGGAAAGGGCTGATTGTAGACTTTAAGTTTTGCATTAGATGAGGATGCATACTGACCTTCAACTTCAATTTTTCCATCTTCAATAAGGTCTTGCACAAAGTGTTTGAGCCTCATGTATTTCTTGGTATCATGTCCTTTGATGCGATGATAATCACAATATTCATTATATCTATACCACATGGGTTTGGGTTGATTCTCATCGAAAGGCCAAGTATTTGGGTAGATTATCATTCCTTGATCTACAAGTTGTTTAAAGATCACATCTAGGGGTTCTTCTAATGCTATGAATTGTTGTCATTGCCAATTTTTGTCATTTTTGTTGTTGTTGTTTCTATTTTTGCGAGGGAACAAGTATGATTAGTTGCGTGGTTGTTGTTGATTGTTGTTTTGATACTGATTCTGATTGTTCTGATTTTGATAGTCCTGATCTTGATTTTGATTGTTGTTGGGATTTTGATTTTGATTCTAATTGGTATTGAAATTGTTTTGATTATTATTGTTGGACGCTTGAATAGTTTGAGCATGCTTGGAATCAGTCACTCCATCATTGAAAAATCCTTTATTTTTACTCTAGAATTTCGGTTTATCATTGTTGGAAGGAGTATAATGTTTGATGCTACCTCTTTGCAAAAGGCCATCTTCAATGTCTTTTCCCTTCTTGACAAGGGATTCAAAGGTGTCAGGTGAAGCCATTTTTATTTGGAAAGACATCTCAAAGATCAAATTATTTGTGAAGATGTCAATTAGATGACTATCAGGTATTTTCCATGGCATGCGATGTGCAATATGTCTCCATCGTTGTAAGAAACTAGCAAAGGTTTCTCTGTTCTTTTGTTTAGTATTGCACAAATCACTGAGTGTTGCTTGATGCTCAATGTTATATGAGTATTGTCCAACAAAATTCTTTGTGAGATCAGAGAAAGTAGAGATTGATCCATAAGGAAGGGCCATGAACCATTCCAAAGCTGCGCCTCCAAGACTCCTACTGAAGAGTCTTTTCAGGTAATTTTCATTATAGGAAACTTCTTGACATGCGATATAAAATTCTTTGATATGTTGTAGAGGACATGTTTCACCTTTGTATTTCTCAAATTTAGGCATCTCAAAGTTTGGTGGGAATGGTTGCATTGTGATAGACTTGTCAAATGGATAGGGACAAATCTCTTCAAAATAAAACTCCTTTTTGCCCCCATTTTATAAACCATGCACAAGGTTTTTTAGTTCATTAAATTGCTGGGCTAAATCTGGAGCATTATTCAGAGGAAATGGTGACACATAAGCTCTTCCTCCTCCAAATTGTCCAGCTGAAAAACCTATGGAGGTCATACTAACAGTAGGAGGGGGTATATATTGATACTCTCTAGATGTTTTGGTTGCGGATGTCTTCATACCCGTTGTTTGAAACATAGATGTTGTAGACAAAGGAATGGAAATCTGCCCTATGTTGTTGACATTAGCACTTTCTCCTTGAGTAGTATTTTTCATTGAGTGAGTGCTATTATGCGCAGTAATGTTTGGAAAAATGCTTAGGATCTATTGAATTTGTTCTTGTGTTAGTTGGGCTGATGATGTAGTTGTTGATATAGGTGCTGATGTAGGTATTGACATGGAAGGTTCACTAATAGTTCCTTTACTAGTATCATGTGATGATGTAGCATTTGAATTAGAAGTCATGGCTGTGGTAGCGGCAACGACAACTTTGGTGATGTTTTGAGTAAGGAGAGATTCATCAAAGTTAGCAGGCACTGTGACACCATTTTGAATAAGATTCAAGAATATTTCACCGCTATTTTAATTAATGGTTTTTTCAACCATTTCTAAGTTATATGGATCGCTAAGGAAGTCATTCACTTGGGTAGGTATTTATTCTTGTTCCACTAACTCATTTTCTTTGGGAACTTCCTCAGCTGTTACTTTAGTGCCTTGAAAGTATTGATGGGCAAAATGATTCTCCTCATAGGTAGCAGTGTTGAGTGTTGCACGCCTCATGTTTCTAGCTTGGGACCAAGTGACTACCATACAATGGTGGACTTAGAAGAAGATGTAAGATTGAGAGATGAAATGGAATGGAGCAGAGATCTGATTCTTGATTTGATTTGATTTGATTAGATTGATTGGATAAGGATTGATGATTGATTAAGGATTGATTTAAAGGTTTTTAGAACAAAACCTAAACATAACCAAACCTTGTGATGATACAAACACAAAAGGATTAAGTGATATATGTTCTACTTGAAGATGGACTTGTGATCTCAAGACAAATGGGACATCACCAAGGGATTTAAATTACTTGAGATAGCCTGATGATCTACAAGAAATGTTGTGTTTGTTTGAGGATGAAGGTCTTTAATACTTTTGATTAAGGTCTTTCAACCTAAAAAGGGATTGATTTGGTTTGTTGCAAAAAGGTTTGATCTAATGCTCCAAGAAAAGAATGACGCTTGATAATGATGGAAGAATTGATTTTAGAAACAAGAGGGTTGTCTAATTGTATTGCTCAAGGGTGAAAAAAATATGGTTGATAGGATATTTGTCCATGAAATTGCAAATTTTGTTGTTGTACATGACTTTGTCATTTTTCTCACAATACTCAATTTCCTGCTTGATTGATGTGGAAATGTGTTGATATTCTATGGATTTGTGAGTAGTTTCTTTCTATTCTCGATAAATCAAAGGTGTTGGAAGCTTAAACTTCTTATGTTTCTTGGAACTGGTCATGTCATATGGTGAAAAAATTGATTTGGGTTGAGTGAATGACCATTTTAGGACAAATGATCTCAAGATTCCACAGAGAACCAAATTTTGAATATTTCGGTAGATTTTAAAGCTTACTATTTTCAAGCAGAGATGACAGTCTCAGACGCAGCCGATGATATGCACAGATGGTGATCTACACAAATGGTGATCTACGTAGATGTCGACTCCAGAGCAGAGATGACAGACTGTTGTTAGGGTAGTGTCTTGATATTTTGAATAGATTTTGGACTTCAGTTTGACTTTGGATGGATTTGTTCAATGAAAAGAACCAATTTTAGCATACTCAAACCAAAAAATAACTAGCAAAGGTCTTGAAAACAATCCAACAAGAGACAAAGCAACCTTGAGGGATACAAGCATGTGTGACAAATTTCATTTGTGAATTCCGTTCATGTTTTTGGATTTATCAATGTTTTGCAAGCACTTCAAACATAAGTCTACCTAAGGAATTGGCTTCGAATGAAATATTATAGACCCATTGCTTGGTATTCCTTTGGCTCACATAGCAGTGTCACTCCTGAAAGAGCACCCATATTTTTTCCTTTTTCCATGCTACGAAGATCTCTTTTGCAACACAATACCCTGGGACACGTATGATGGGGATCTTGGGGGGAGATTCTTCCCTCCCCTTGCACTATAATAAATCACCGTTCAGAGGTGAATCAGGTAGCTTCTATGTCTAGAGTGCTTAGTAAGGGTCTTCATTCAATTGTATCCTCTATGTCCATGCAAGCATGATTCAGGTGTATAGCCCCACAGAGCATCTTGACAAAAGTGGTCATGTAAACGTGATTAAGACAGCAAGACCACACTTAAGTTAGATGAGAGCCGAGTATAAGCTCAAATGCCAATCGAATCCTGAGGCTTTAACCCCAAAGAGTAAATTTTTTTAACGTGAGTTGGAGTGGTGTGGCTTACACCTCATTCTCATGAGGGTCGTTCCTAAGCAATTTTTTCCTCAACCGACAGACCTGTCTAAAGGATTAATTGTAAAAGATGGAGTGGCGACAAAAAGGGGTCTAGATTTCTGATTTTCCCTCAAGAGGAAAAGAGCATACTCTCCTACCCAGTGTCATTTTCTCCCAAACATGCAAAACACTTTTTTCTTTCCAAAAACAAAGACTTATTTTTCTAAAACAAAATAAACATGTCTAGGTTTTTGATCTTCCCAAAAAGGAAGAGAGCATAATCCCCTAATGTTTATTTTGAATCACACAAATAAACCTCCTAATTAAATCTAGGTGCCTAGTAAAAACATATGCTAAGAAGCATGATCGTTTGGCTAAAACTTTCAAGGCAACTTGTAAGAACAAATATTAGTAGTTTCATTTGTTTGTCTTCTCCAATCGTCCTACAAACACCCAAAGTTAGTAGTTTTTGATATTATGGTCTTCAAAAAATGATGCTGTAAAACCTTGAAAGATATCAGTAACCCTAAAATCTGCTAAAAATTATAAATCATTGTGAAATTTTGCAGACGACAGAGTACAATCATAGTTGGCAATCTACGCAAACGGTAAAGTCAGAGCGCAGATGATATTCTATGAAAGGCAAAAATTGATACCTGTCAAGAAACTGAAAAACCACAGATGATAGTTGGATGGCATAGATGGTAATTTGTGGAGATGGTCGACTTCCTGTATAGACGGCAAACAACAGACAGTTAACAAAAAAATAGATTTAAATAAATAAACTTATTTAACTTTTTGCCAATTTTGGCAGCGTTTAACTCCTAAAAATTAACACCCTGTCAGAAACCCGAGACTTAAAATCTCAAAAATTAGTAAAAAATGTGTCTAAACATGTTTAAAATAAATCTGATATCTGATACACAGAGATAGATGTTGGTAGGCGCAGACGGTGATCTGTGTAGATGGTGGTTTGCGCAAACGGAAGTTTGGAAATGTGGATGACAAAAACAGTGCGGAGACGGGTCTGTGTAAATTTTTTCTAATGTTGAAAAACACAGAAAATATGTTAGAAATTTTGAAAATTAGGGACGTGGGTTCCCTTGGGCATGCCAAAATGTATGTGCTAAAATCCTACCTGTTGGGAGCATGCTCAGACATGCAAACGTTAGAGATATAAATCATTTAAAACAAACTAACATGTCTAAGAAGCATACTACAAAAATAACAAGTGATTCCATCACAACCTTCGATGAGCTGAACAAGAGCACCCAAGGCCTTGTTGATTTTCTCTTAGAGAATTATATGGGTGTGATCTCCCAACACAATATTTAAATCCCACTAGATTAAATATGGATGCTATGGATTGAAACTAAATGCAACTAAATGAAGAACTCAAGAACAAGTATGAGGAACTTGTCTCAAGCCTTCATAAAATATGGATGATGAAAATGCAAAGCTAGACTAGAATGATATGCATGAGATTCAAATAAACTAGATTCATTCCATGATTACCTAAGATGTGATTTCTAAATGAATTAAAATCATGAACATGAAAATGAGCTATAAAATTCAAAATCTAAACTAGCATGATAATAATGCATAAATGAGAGATGATTTGCTCTTGACAATGACCTTTATTTATAGATTTTTTTGGAGGAGAGAGAGGGATTGGATGAGGTGGAGCTCATGTGGCATCCACATAGGTGCCACATGAGGGACACATAAGCCATTCAAGAGGCCAACTTTTCTCACACATGTGTGAGAAAATTTTGATGGGATGGGTTAAGGTGTACTTAAAGTACACATGTGAAGGATCTTGTAAGAGGTGCAAGAGTTTTTGTCCAATAAAACACTTTTATAAAGTGTAAGAGAGTGTCATCAAGGTTTTAAGAAACCTTCTTGGCACGAAATTAGGTTATTTGGAAAAGTGAAGTTTTGGAAATTTGCTCACACATGTGTGAGCAAATAATTAGGACTAATATGTGTAGGAATCAAGAAATTAGCCTAATTAACCTTAGTTAATTAGTAAGTAGGTCTATTTGGTGGGAGTGATGTGAGCTAGGGTAGGATCTAGGTTCAAGTTAGTTTAATTCAAATTAGATTTAGATTAATTATGGTTTAGTAGAATTAAGTCACGTGAAGGAATAAATAAATTAAAAATTTATTTAAAAGGGGTTAATGAGGGAAATGTATATAAATAAGATTTAATATATTAAAGGAGATGGTATTTAAATTAAATTTAAATACTAAAGAAGGTGAATCATATTTAATTAAATAGATAGAAGAATATAACAAATATAATTAATTAATTAAAATTAATTATAATACGATGGGAATATTAATTAAATTAATATAAGGATGATTTTAGACATCTACAGATAGTAGGCCGTTGGGTCACCACATGAAGGGCTATTGTGAAAGCCAGACATTGTTTCCTCCTTCCTCATGAGGTGGCTATATATATAGTCACATAGTGATGTATTGTGCTATTTCATGGTAATTTTGGGTCAGCAACTTGTTTATATTCTCTTGTGATGGTTTAGCCATAAATTTTTGAGAAAGCTTATTATTATGATTTAATTTTGTGATATTTTCAATTTTGTTATTTATTGTTGAAATTAATAACTTATTTTCTTTTTGAGCGGCTAAAATAGTGTTTCATTGGTGTAATTTGATCGTTGTCCATGTGTAGTAATGTGTTTCATCACCAAGAATGTTAGAGGCTGACTTGGTGAGTGTATACGAGGAAGCAGATGCAGGAAACCTTTGAGTATGGGGGTACATGAGGCTATTATGTAGCTAATATCCACTGCCCACCTTAGAGTGGTAACTATTCCTTGGAGGCTAAACACCTTACATAAACAAGGGGTAGATCACATGGACTTGTATGGGGGAACCTCACCATATGTGTGTGTGATCCATATATGAGTGCATTCCCAACACCATCAAGCCACTTGGTGAGGTATGTATCATGGATTTTGGATCATGTATAATGGACTATGGTTATGCGATCAGATGAGATTAGTATATTGTACCCTGGAGCATTATGGCTTGAGCCGCTCTTGAGCCCTGTGTTGTGATGTGTTATTCCTGGTGATGTGGACTATTGTGTGATTGTGTAAATGGATATCTACTCATGCTTACTGCTGAATCTTAGAGATAGAAATATATTCGTATGCTTGTTAGCATGTATGTTACCATGTTTAATTAGTCTTGATGGCATTGTGTTGATTAAATTAATAGGAAAATTGAAAATTGTTTTAGGAAGGGTTTCCTTTGAATGGTAAACCTACTATAGATGGGTATGAATCCAAAATAATTTTGATGATTAAAATATTTAATCTTGATTTGGATTGATGTAATTGTGGAAAATTTTGAAGAAATTAAGTGAATGGATTAATATGCTATGTTAAAGTGTTGGCATTTGAGTGTTTTCTATATAAGTTGATGTACTTTCTATGTGTGGATTAATGAGAGATTAGTGCAAACTACTGTTCAGTCTGAACCATATATGTGATAAAAAAATGAGTAGAAAGTTTCTCGTAAAGGTTATGTTTGGGCTGAAAATGAAGATTAAAGAACACCCTATAATAAGAAAATTGCACTTTAGAGTGTTTGCAGCTAACCTTCGAATAATTAATTGGTCTATAATGTTTCTTATGTTCAAAATACATAGTTTTGTTCCTTGACTACTAACCTATATAGGAGAGATAACACCCATGTGTTGTGTAGAAAGTTGGAAACATAATGATGACCTTACGACTTCCAAGAGTAAGTCAAGATTTAGGGGGGGATGATGTAGTGCCTCCCTTGTTTCCATTTTATGTCTGACACTCTGAGGGTTGTAGATTGAGTTATTATTACATAGATGACCATGTAGTACTCTCACGAGAGTGTACCCTATTATCTTCTTACTTATGTTGAATTCTCTACAAAGCATTATGTTGCATTAGGACATATTGATTTACTTATTATTATGACTAACAATTAAGTGCTTGTATTGAATGGATTGAATTAGGATAAGAAAATTGTAGGATTCTGATAAATGATAGGTTCTTTGATGATTAAAAAGATAATGCAATTAAATATTAGATTGGCTAAACTAAAATGCTAGCAAGGTAATGTTATGATTTATTATAATTAGAAACACTTTGGTTAGTCAGATTAGATTACTATGTTACAATTATGGATTTTTCATTATGGATACTAATCTGGTGAACACTATGATTATGTGAAAGACTAATTGATGCTTATGTGATTAAATAAGGAATGGTGAATTGATTCAGTTATGATGAAATATGATTTCTAACATGAAATAAAAGTTAAATGTTTAAGGGATGCTTATGAATGCATAGTGAAAAGTGAATCGATTATGTAGAGGTTTCAAATAAAGTGTATTTCATTATGATGTATATTATTCCTTGGACTACTGATATTTGGATTTAGTGTGCAGGGAAGATGACCATGGTGTTAAAATCAGGGAATCAAGATTAAACCTATGTGAAAATAGTGCAAACCAAGGTTTCTCTTTATGAAAGAGATAAAGCCTCGTTGTGATGTATTTTAAATTCATAATAGTGAAGTATATGGTTTTAATTGTGGTTATGTATTTTCAAATGGGCAAGCCATGTGTATTGTGATGTGTATGTGTGTGTGTGAGTGTCACTTGACACTTGTGTTGTGCTTATGTGGCAATGACACATCCCTTGTGGATGGAGATTGGTTGCAACCAAACCTAGGAGAGTACCTTGTAGGATCCCCATGTGTGCCCACTTGGTTAGTGAGCCTTAGGAATGGTCACATCACTTGAAATTCGTGGGTGAGTTTAAGAGGGGTTTTTGATGGGTTAAAAGGACACCTAGGGTTGATTTTAGGTCCTTTTTGAAGGCCCACTTGGTATACCTATGGGTTAGGGTCATTTTTGACCATAAGAAAACCTAGGTAGGTGTCTTGAGCCCTTCCAAAAGTTGGTTTTTCCAAGATGGACGAAAATCAACTTGTGAGAGCTTGTCCTTCGGTAGATAAGTGTGTAAGAGGTTGGGAAGACCAACCAATGAGAACACACACTCTACCCAAGGAAGTTTGGGAAGTGTGAGAGAAGCATTTAGGGGGAAGTTTGGGGAAACTTTGGTTGTTCACCCAGTCTCCATCTTTGGAGACAACTAAGAGTTAGAGGAGATTTTTGGAAAGAGGGAGAAGGACTTAGGGACGGAAGCTTATCATCAAAATTATTTGTGCCATTAATTTATCAAGGTTGGTTGCACTATCTCCATGTTTTTAGTTGATTCATGTATACAAGATATTTTGTGGTAGATGGTATTGTGCAAGGATGTTTTTTGTTCATGTTTATGCTTTAAGAGTTGCAAGATTTGGTTGAGAAGATTGTGTTATTGTAATATTTTCATGGAAGTTTCTTTGTCTCTTTTTCTTGTATGTAGTTTGGGTGTGCAAGGCCAATCTCACCCTTGGGAGGGTAGAGAAGCCTTGGGGTGAAGAATGTAGGGATTTTTGTGAGTTTTGAAGTAAGAAGAAATGTTGCTATTTTATAGGCCTTATGAAGGAAATATAACACTTGTTATGGATTATTTCTTCATAGTGCTTATTCTCCTTCACCCCATTAATGGGTCATTAGGAGAATCTATGTGCAATCCTTAAATGGGTATCTATTTTGTGGTGTGGTGTGGAATGTTGCATGCTTATGTTTCTTATGAAACTTGTTTAATCTTGGTTCCCCTAGCTCAGGTGTGGTCTTGTAAAGACCTATGCTAGGAGGAGATAAGCCCCATGGTCTTCTTTTTTCCTTCTTTATTATTGTAGATTTAGGAGTTCTTCGATATTGGAGCTAAACTGGGTTATGATAGTGGAGGCATGTGTGGTTTTGTAAAAGTTTATGTAAAAGTTGAAGATTGAAAATTTTGTATCTTTCTTCTAGGAGTATAGTTGCTATTTTTTTATATGGAGCTTGTAGATGTATACATTAGTAAATGGTTTTAAGTGGTAGATCCAGGTTGTGTTGGGAAATGTAGTTGTCTCATTTCTTTCAAGAGGAATATGATGTTTTGTAGTTGAAAGAGAAAATTAAATGAACATAAGTTATCTTGAGTTTTTGTCACCCTATGCAAATAATAAATGAACATCTTTAAATAAAGTATCCACTTCTTGAAAGCTGTCTTAGAAAAATGAAATATTACTTGTCCTTATTATTTTTTTTCACAAAAGAAAAACAAATATATATATACGAAGACAAAGGATCTATATATAGGTGTTTGTATCACATACCCATTTGTGTTAGATTTTAGTCCTCCTCTAGACTCTTTCATTTTTGTACTTTTAAAATCTAATGAATCATACTAAAGTTTATAGAAATGAATTTAAACTTGTAAACCTTTAATAGTCAATATGTTGTGGATTTTAAATATAAAATATACATAAATATAAATTTCTTGCATATGCATACCTATGTATGTTTTTAAAAAATTCCTGATTAAGCTCATTTCCCTGTTAACTAATCATTTCTGTTAGTGATATTTTCAAAAGAGAATCACTCTCTCTTCTTTTATATATA
>MU224522.1:1178738-1200911 GCA_018584345.1 Thuja plicata
AAATCCTTTAACCAGGTCACATTTAGCAATGTGTTTTGTAACCTTTAACAAGGTTGGCTCTTAACATGGCATCACTTCAGAAGAGTGAAAACTTGATAGCATGTTATTGGTGGTTTTTCCCAAATTGAGTTTCCACATTAAATACTGGTGTCAACTTGTGTGAATGTGTATATTGTGTTTTACTGTTAAGTTTCTGCAAGCTTATTTCATTTGAATAGTAAAATGCATACTTATATTGTTGAATTATGCTATCACTGCCAAGTAGATATGAGTTGTTTAATTTGGTATAAAGTTTTAATGGGCACATCTAGACCTGTGGATAATTGATTCACCCCCCCTCTTAGTTATTCTAAATTCATTTTAATAGCTGTTAGAAATGAAGCCATGAGTTGGAGATTAGCAGCTAGTCACTAGCTCATGGGTTAAAGTGACAGTTAGAGGAAGAAAATGAGAGCTCCCGATAAAGGATGATCTCTAGGTCGCATTGGTTAAGACAATTAACAAAAAATGCTGAGAGCGGGAGACATAAGCTAGTCACAAGCTTGTGAAGTAATGAGCAATTAAGTGCTATCATTTGGAGAATTAGCAAGATCCTTCCACATGTGCTTAGTTGTCAGAAGGTTGAAAAAGTGCGTCACTTGGAAAATTAGTGAGTGGTTGCCACCTGTCCAAGATGTGAACGATCAATGGTTGTTGTCAGCTCATGCAGATTATTGATGATAGCATAAAAGGCTATAAATTTGGCAAGTGGTTAAGTTTATTGTTTAGTTTCCAGGTCACGAGTATGGATGATAGTTAGTGGTATAAGCTAAGAGTTGGTTATGGATGGTTTGAATGCTTTGGTCACCAACTCGTGAAGGTTAAAATCTTGAACATTTTTAGTTAGCGAGTTGGAGACAATGATCAGTTGCTAGTTCACAGGTTAAGTAAGCAGTTAAGCATTCAGGTCATGGGTTAGTAATTACGTGACACATGGTGTAGAGATAGAGCTTGGTTGGAGCTTCTAATGGTAGGAGATAATTGAAAGAAAGAAGTCGATAACTAGGTCCCATTGGCTGAGACATCAAATAAAATATTACGTCGAGCAACCCAAGAAGAGTGAAAATGATGACCAAAATTGTTGAAAGTAAGGTGGGGGTCACTTTGTGTGAAGCATCAAATAAAATCCTATGTCAAATAGCCCAATAAGGATCAAGCAACATGAAATTTATTCGAAAGAAGTAAAGTCTAAAGAATGACATCATATCAAGTAACCTTCGCTATTGGATATGTCAGATTAGGTAGCGAGGAAGTGAAATCTCTGAAACTCCGAAGAGTTGAATCTATAAATGATCAAATGCTTCCACATGGCATACATGTAATATTTTTTAATATATTAATACAATATTAACTTTTTTTGGTTTGTCCAAGATCTGATTAGCGACAAATATTGTAGATGGGTTCATGGGATGAGAGGATGCAAATTTTGGAGACAGAATGAATCATCATGCTTGAGATCACAATAAGAGATACTACTCATAATTCAGATACAAATGCCCCTGCAAAATGTTTAAATAATATCAAGGGATGTGGCGAGCTATTGGAGATTATTCATTATGCCAAAATGATTCAAAATGTTATCTTGAGAAGATTTTATGTAATCTGTTTATTATGTCAGTTTGATTAATTATCAGTTAAGATGTAAGAAGTCTTTAAGAAAGGGTATGCCTTTTCATCCAAACTGAATCCTCGTCTATATATAGGGGATCATTTTGGGAGACAAGAGGAATGATCCGACTATATTTTTACAATGCGGAGTTGATATTTTCTTCAAACCATATGTCCAACTGTATGCAATCTGTATGCCTCTCTTCATGATTCATGGTTCCCAAGCTTTCCAAAGGTGGGGGTTAGTAGCACCAGTTTTCAATGATAGAAATCAAATACACAAAGCTACCAATAATGAATACTTAAAACGTAACCAATAAAATGTACAAGCAAAGAAAGGAAAACAAATGAATGCAAACCCCAAAGTACTTGAAGCTTCTATTGTCTCTCTCTACTCCTTTCAAAATGCTATTTTTGATGCTCAGTATTGGTGTGGGCAGCGTCTATGACTTGAGAAGTGTCAAGAATTTGCTAATTGAAATGGGTGTGTGATCACAAGATGGCTTGAATGCTAGAACCAAACTGATGGAGTAATGGTGCATGAGAGCTTGAAATCCTGGATCCTTCAAATGGGTATGAATGGTTTATTAAATAGGAAATGAGGATGATATGAATGGTTGAGATCAATCCCAAAGATAGGGAGATGAATGGTTCAGATTAAAGGGAATTGGAGAAGCCATCAGTAAACTTTGCCTCTACAACTGGAAGAGAGGAGATAGAGTTTGGTTGACTGAAGAGCTAATTGTGAGTTACCTTTTTGAATTGAAGAGGTGGGTGGAGTTACCCATGTGAATTGGAGAGATGGGTGGAGTAACCCATGTGATTTGATTAGAGTTATCTCTTTGAAGATAAATGCATATTTAATTAAAGTTTTCAACATGTGAGATAATTGAATTCTTTTTTATTTAGAATTGATTTATTTAATGAAATTAAATTAATTTAATTGGAAGAATTTAATTAGTAAGTTTAAATATTTCAATTTAAACTATAGGAAATTGAATTTAATTAATTAATTATTTGTAATTAATCAATTAAGGTTAATTAATTAATTAAATAAAATTAATTATTTAATTAATTTTGGGAATTTGATTAGATGATTTGGGGAATGAATTTAGAAGAAAATAGATGATTAATTAATGATTAAAAAACCATTTAATTAATAGATGAAATGAATTTAGAAGAAAATAGATGATTAATTAACGATTAAAAAACCATTAATTAATAGATTAAAATTAGCATTTTTAATGTCAAGTCGCAAGTCTGTCCATTTTAGGGTGTCTACATTTTCCCCTCTTTGATGCAATGTGGCTTGTCGCAGTGTGTAAAATATTCTCTATTTTGATCTTGCCCCAGCTTGCCTCGGTGATAGCAGGTGTATTTATGGCCCCTCAATAAATTTGAGCAAAAACTCGTGACACGAGTGTTAATTTGTTGAAACTGTGAATTGTGAATCTGAGTTGCTTACTGATTTGAAAAATGCGTTATTATGCCCCTGATATTGAGTTTTGAAAATTTTGGGGACCGGGAAATAAATTTTGAAGTCCTAGAGGAATTAGGGTTTCTGGAAATCCCTATAAGTAGCCGGGAGCGCCCTTCATTTGTTAATTGCATTCTGGAGCTCTGATGATCTTGGTGAGTTTGTAGTATGTTTTTCTCTACTTTTTGTGTCTTTTGTGAGCTATTGCAGGCATTTTGGGAATCGTACATGTCTCTGATCGGGTCCGTACCTTTCATCAGCCAGCTAGCGCAGGACGTCTAGTAAGTGATGTTGTCCTCTTTGTCATTAATGCACATATTTATTGCTTGCAAATTTTTTGTATTTTTTTGAAATTTTAGAAGAGTGCCTCAATCAGCTGTGGTTTTGCCGCAATTATGGTTTAAATGCCGCAATTGATGATTGCATACCACAATTGATAAGTGTGTCACAATAGGTATGTTTATTACTACAAGTGCATGTTTAATGCCACAAATGATGAAGCAGTACCGCAAAGGCCATAAAAGTGCCGCATTTGTCTGCAGATTGCTGCAATTGTCTTCTTAGTTCTCTTTTGACATGCTTTAATGACTGATCTGTTACTGATACATTTCTTTTTGTGTTTTGCAGTATTCTGGGACTATCCCGCGGTGCCGGGAGTCGAGACCATCAGGTTTGATTCTCTGCTTTTAGGTTACCAAGGGTGAGAGAGATATTCTGAGGTAGTTAGGCCTATACTGGATATGCTATATGCCTGAGATCACGACCAACAGGGGTATGATATCTGCCTTATTAGAGAGGTGGCATTCAGAGACCTGTACTTTTAGATTACCAATTGGCGAGTGCACAGTCACTCTAGAGGATGCTTATCACATCCTGTAGATTCCTATTTAGGGTGCTCTTGTTGAGTACAATCAGGATGCTAGCGTGACTGCTCTCTTTGAGCTTTCTGGTTTTCCTCTAGATCAGCTTGGGATGTCAGATCCCTATGACATCCCATGGTCTAGATTGAGGATGGGTCTAGATAGATTGACCACATTGTTAGGGAGTCTGATATGTAGGATCCTATGTCCCAATCGTTGTCAGCACAGATTCTCTATCGGGTCACCAGGGCATGGTTCAAGATCATACCTTATATCCTTGGGGTCCATGCATGTTGGCACACGTGTACCATCATATGTTCTATCCTACTTACCTTAGAGGTAACTCACTTGGTTGTGGTGCTATCTTGCTCCAAATATGGGCTTGGGAGCACATTGTAGTGTGTAGACCTGTAGGTGCTCAGAGTCTTCCTGCGGGGAGACCTTTGTGTTTATGTATGATGGTGCCATTGTCCAGTCGCATATGGGACATTTGATTTTTTGGCGGCTTCAACTCGACATGATGCCATATTTTATTTGGAGGCCATACAGGGAATGTCTTGTTTGGGATGGAGAGGATGTTCATTTACCCTTCTGTCAGTAGCAGAGGTTCTTGATTGGTCATGTTAGTTGACATGTGCATATGATAGAATTTCACAACACCGATAGGGTGTTGTGGCAGTTTTGAGAGAGACAAGATGTTACAGATTCTTATGCCTATTTTTCTCATCGATCTAGGGATGCTACTCTTTGGGGTGCACTTGTGCCTTTGGATGTAGATGTTACTGAGTTTCAGGGTCTCATGCATGTTGCCTGGACTTGGAGATCTGCTACTGTGGATGCTAGTACGTATTCTTATCCTGCCCCTGCTTGATATAGTTCTCTGTTATGATGTGGCCATACTTTGTTATTTGATCTACACTATTTATATATATTTCTTTTGTATAGACCTTTTATTAATCATGTATATGTTACTGATACCTAGATTTTTTTTTGTTGCAGGTACTACTCCATAGTACGATGCATGGTGGAAGACTACACGTCTAGAGCCACTCACTGATGTGTCACGACCAGTTTTTGATAGATTATTTAGGAGGCCATGCCAGAGGTGATATAGAGGGAGGGATGGAAGGAGGGATGGGGGTGGTAGGGATGGAGGTGGTAGAGATGGAGGTCATGACGAAGGATGAGGTTTGGATGGCAGGAGAGGGAGAGATGGTGGTCGAGATGGTGGGTAGGGGAGGGGAGATGATGGTGGAGATGATCTTAGTCCTAGGGGTGCTGGTGGTGGGGTTTAGATGAGGGGTGGGCAGGGCAGTACTCAAAGAGTTAGATTGAGTGATGTTTTGGAGGATGAGGAAGCAATGGAGGAGGAGGCACCTTAGTCAGTTTGGAGAGTACGTCAGTGTAGTGGTGTTGCTCTTCCTCAGAGGTTAGATGAGAGAATTATTGTAGAGGATGTGGATATAGAGATAGGTGATATAGATATTGAGGCCTTGGATGTAGAGAGTGGAGGTTCAAACTCCTCCACTGGTAGTAGCCGTACAAATAGCAGTTCTGGTGATAGTTCTGAGAGTGAGGATTCTTTGGTAGTGAGAGAAAGGAGAGATGATGGATTGGGGGATAGGGCTAAGGAGAGAGACATGGATGTGGCCATGGGAGGGATGGGCATAGATCCTTTCGATCTAGAGAGACTCACACAACAGGTTGTCAATTTATAGGCCTGACTTGCTTCCTCAGATGTGCGTGCTACTACTTTGGAGGCTAGGGTTTCTTTGTTTGATGATCGTGCCATTGCCTTAGAGAGTAGGGTTGCAACAGTGGAGTAGAGAGAGATAGGCCCAGGAAGAGGTGAGAGCCTATCTTTATAGTGTACAAGACTTGTCATTTAGAGCTGCTCATGATCAACTATGGAGATCTGGTCAAGAGGCTGGTAGAGAGATTGAGTACTGGCACCGTTACTATGAGGCAATTGTTCCTACAGCCGAGTGAGTTCCTAGTTTTATTGCTTCTCAATGATTGATCAGAGCATAAAGGTCGTAGAGAAGTGGTGTTGGTGCTTCTAGTTCATCAAAGAGACCTACGTCTGATATGCCACCCCCTCATCTACCTGGTGGTGAGGGTGGGGGTAACACATGCTGATTTGATGCCTTTCCTCTTTTGTATCATGTACCATTTTTGTAGTGATGTTCATTTGATATACTCTGAGGCTTATCTATTATTGTGATCATGAAATATATCATTAAATATTGTATGATCAATTGTTCCTTTGGTTTGGTTATTTGTTACATCGATGACCCCTGTGTCAATCAGATCTTGGATAACATGTTTCAATCGGTAACGGTTGGGTGTTTTGTATCCCTTCACCTGATGAAAATCATAGAAATAATTGTCACTGTACCACCTTGGTTTGTTTGTATCGTGTTCAAATTCCTTGATTTCTGGGAGAGTGATATTGTTGGATTGTATTAGTTTTCATAAAGAGGATTCTATCGGCTCTCCCAATGGTGTGAAATCTCGCTGTTGGAATTGAAACCGTGTTTTGCGTTGAGTCTGTTACTGACTGCTTGACACAAGTGCTGCTTGGATAGGGGGAGGTTGAGTCTGAGTGTATGCTTGTGGAGCAGGAATTGTAGGTTGTTGGTTGGCCACAGGTGCACCTTGCAGTGACACTTTGGGTTGTGCGTAGTTGACTATTTTCACATCAATGAAATCATTGTTGGTGACATTTTTGTTTTTATTCCACCACTTAGCTTTGTCCATTGAAGCCTTGTTTGTATTTGTTTGAGTAGGATCTGCAAGGACTCCTTGTTTGACTAAGTTCTTCTCATAATGAATTCCTCATTCGATAAGTTGTGTAAAGTTCAGAGCTAACTGCAATTCTATTGTGAATGACATGTCTGGAATCAGATTGTCAAAGAACATGACTATTAAGTATTTCTCAAGTACATCATATGTTATTTGGTTTGTATTATTCCTCCATCTCTATAGGAATTTCACAAAAGACTCTCCATCCTTCTATTTGATATCGCAAAGGTCTTTGATACTGACCTTGCGCTCGATGTTATGATGGAAGTGAGCGATGAACTTTTCAGCCAATTCTCCCCAAGATAGAATGCCATGAGGTAAATGTGAGAATCATTCCATTGCTGGTCCGGCTAAGCTTTGTGGGAATAGTCGCATTAAGTATGTATCATCATGTGCGACTTTGACACAACTAGCAAAAAACTCACTTTCCAAAGGCGGGGTTTAGTAGCACCGGTTTGCAATGATAGAAATACAATATACAAAGCTACCAATAAAAAATACTTAAAATGTAACCAATAAAATGTACAAGCAAAGAAATGAAAACAAATGAATGCAAACCCCAAAGTGCTTGAAGCTTCTATTGTCTCTCTCTACACCTTCCAAAACATTGTTTTTTATGCTCAGTATTGGTGTGGGCAACGTCTATGACTTGAAAAGTGTCGAGAATTTGCTAATTGAAATGGGTGTGTGATCGCAAGATGGCTTGAATGCTAGAACCAAACTGACAGAGTAATGACGTACGAGAGCTTGAAATCCTAGATCCTTCAAATGGTTATGAAGGGTTTATTATATAGGAAATGAGGATGATATGAATGGTTGAGATCAATCCTAGAGATAGGGAGATGAACATTGAGATTAAAGGGAACTGGAGAAGCCATAAGTAAACTCCGCTTCTTCAAATGGAAGAGAGGTGATAGAGTTTGGTTGACAGAAGAGCTAATTGTGAGTTACCTTTTTGAACTGAAGAGGTGGGTGGAGTTACCCATGTGAACTGGAGAGATGGGTGGAGTAACCCATGTGATCTGATTAGAGTTATCTCTTTGAAGTTAAATGAATATTTAATTCATTTATTTAATTAAAGTTTTCAACATGTGAGATAATTGAATTCTTTTTTATTTAGAATTGATTTATTGAATGAAATGAAATTAATTTAATTGAAATTAATTTAAGTGGAAGAATTTAATTAGTAAGTTTAAATATTTCAAATTAAACTAAAGGAAATTGAATTTAATTAATTAATTATTTTTAATTAATCAATTAAGGTTAATTAATTAAATAAAATTAATTATTTAATTAATTTTGTGAATTTGATTAGATGATTTGGGGAATGGATTTAGAAGAAAATAGATGATTAATTAATGATTAAAAACCATTTAATTAATAGATGAAATGAATTTAGAAGAAAATAGATGATTAATTAATGATTAAAATACCATTAATTAATAGATTAAAATTAGTGTTTTTAATGTCAAGTCGCAAGTCTGTCCATTTTAGGGTGTCTACACAATCATATTCTTAGGCTTAATACAAATCAGGAGTTCTTATTTTTTTCAAAGGTGTTCTTTTGTTGTCTTTACTGATTACTTCCTTATGATATCTGTTTCATGAAAATAGATGTCAAATGTGCAGTCTTATGGAATATTATTTTGAGTATGTTACAGTTTGATCATCAGGATAAAGATTGGTTATCAAATTTATTTTGTCTTGTTGGCATTTATGAGAAAAGTTAAAATCAATAAGACTAATTGTAACAACAATTCAAATTAATCAAACATACATAAATGATTTTGTGCATAGTTTATTACTATCTCATAAGGTTATACATATAATCATAAAGATACAATTTCATTACCTAAGAAAGAGACGACGCTAGTCTGTTGTTATACTCTCAAATTTGGTTTGCATTTGCATTTATAAAGCATTCATCTAAATATTCATTCTTTTACAAGCAATACATTATTTTATAAGGTATTCTTTCAAAAGAAATTCTATTAAAGCATTCTCACAACATTCAATTATTCAGTAGCTATGATATTCACAATATAATCTATCTCAAGAATTCACTTGTCATATTGAGAGATCACTCAAAGTTTCATATACATTTCTATCTGCTATAAAAATACTTGTACCTAGAGATTAGGTTAAGGTATAGGCCTACTTTCCTTGGTTTTGTAGAGCCTAAAGTGCAGGGGAGGAGGATCATAATCAATCACTCCCATTTGCTGGCCAAGTAAGTTGGAAGATCCCATAATTAAGTAGGAAAGCTCATAGAATTTCCAATCTGTTGATTTGGGAACCAACATATTGGCTACTCTACTGGGGAGTTATTCATAAAAACATTGTTGAAGAATTCCTAGTCTCTCTGGTGATAACTTGTTAAGAGTTGATAGTTCAATTTTCCCCCTTTTGAGTAACACAATAGATTGGCGACTTTGCTGGGGAGTTGTTCATAAGAATATTTTGAAGTTTACCTAGAAGCTCTGATGTTAATTTGCTGAAAAAAGGATTGTCAGTTCAAGTCTTTTCCCATCTGAGTCACACAACAGATTGGCGACTCTACTTGAGAGACATTAAGACATTTTTGAAAATCTTTGGTGACGTGTTTTAGGCTTTACTGGAGATAAGAAAATAGAATCAATAAAACAACATTTTCCTCTTAATGAGGTGGTGACTCTGCTGTAATTTATGATTCACAATCTATTTTTAAAAAAGGTAAGTGAAGATCCTAGACACTTATCTTTAGATTACATGTGGGGTAGAAGATTTATTAATAAAGGACATAACAACCATATTGAGTTAAGTCAAAAAAGAAACTTGAGTAAGAATAAAAATCCTGATTCAAAGAGGACATTTGCAGGATTGAAGAAATTCCCTAATGAGAAAAATGAGCTTTTAGTGAAGAGGAAGTTCCCACATCAAGTCATCATAGTCCCAAAAGTAATGATGAAAACCATATTCCTTTTTTCCAATTGGATGTGGAAGATCATAATCCTCTACAAGGGATCAATCAAGAGGAGGAAGATGAAAAATATTATGATGAGGAAGATCAACAATTGGACACAATTTTACACAAATTGTCTAACATGGGCGCTAACACTAATAAAATGGCTAGAGCTCTTAAAAGGTTACCAGATGAGGCATTAGAAAAGTTTGGTATAATTAGAAATGAAATTGTTACACCAAGAAGAGAAAGAGTAAGATATGAAAGAACAAGGGAGGAAAGAGTTAGAGAGGAAAGGAGAAAAATGGATGATAGGAATTCTAGATACAACCCTCCTCATATAAAAAATGGAGAGAAAGATTTCAATACTGATCATACTAATCTATTTTTTAAAATAGAAATAGGGGGAGATATAGAAGTAATAATAATGGAAATGAGAAATATGGCCATTGGAGACAACCAAACAATGGAGGAAATCATGATCATGGTAACCTAAGACAAAAAATGGTGGTAATCAATATAATGGGGAAAATAATCACAGATGTCAGGACATAGGAAATGCAAACCATTGAAATCATGGTCAAAGAAATAATAATTATGGCATAATTAATGTTGGATTAAGAGCACTTATGGTCATTAAGAGATATAGGCAGTTGGGTTTTAGTAGAATAGTAGGTTATCCAAACCCTATTCAAAATTATTTGAGGACAACTATTCCAAAATTCATTAGTAATAGAATAGAATCTGCTAAGAACCATGTGATCAATATAAAAATACAATTGAGGAGTTTAAAATTAGTTATGAGGATGTTTTCATAAAAATATTTGTACAATCATTAATCGAGGATGCTAGAGAATGGTATAGAGGGCTTCCTGATAGATTAATTTACATCTGGAAAGAGTTTGCAACTCATTTTATTGAACAATTTGGTGATCATACTAACACTTCTTTTGCATCACATGAGCTAACCAACATTATGAAGAAATTTAATGAATCCATGGCAAAATTTTGTAAAAGATTTAATAAAGTGTTGAATAGAATACCAAGGGACATAAGGCATGTTGATTCTTTCTTGATTGATTTTTATTTAAGTGCATTTGCTATAAATATTGATTACAAAATTAGATCACATAGACCAATAATATTGCAACAATCTTTCAAAATTGCCATTACTATTGAAAATGATAGAAAAGCTGTTGGGAGAATAAACAAGAGGGATGATACAAAGTTTTACAATCCTAAATCCCCTAAAAAATATGATCTCAAAGAAATAATGGACATGCTCAAAGATTTGAAAGGAAAATAGACCAAGAATGATAGGCCACCATTCTACAAAAATGAACGGATTAGAATGCAAGATATGCCTTATAATACAAATTGGAAAGATGCTAAACATGAAAGGAAAAATTATACTAAGGATACCCCTGATCCATTGAGAATGAGCAATCAATTGGTAAAAAATAATCCTTAGTATTATGCATGTAGATTACTACGTTCTCCTGAGAATTGTGTTGTAGCCTATAATTTGTAGGAGGAAGAAGATCAGAGTGATGACCAATACCCATCGATGAATGCACTCTCAACTGAACCCTTGTGGGGGAGAGATGATTATAGTTCTTTTGGTGAAGAATATATATATGTGATGATGATTTAAACAAAATATATCAGTGTGATGAACAACAGGAAGGGGATCCAGTCTTAAGGAAATTAAAATATGAAGAAAAGGAAGCTTATACTAGTGCAACAATTGAGGAAGAAAAGAGTATTACCGGTTGAGGAATAGAACAATGAATGTTGATCAAGAAAAAATTGCTGGAATATTTGCCAAAGTACCGAAGCAAAATAGCAGCTAGATGGGAACTTTAAGAAATAAAAAAGATGACACCCAAAAGCAAGGACACCAGGAAGAAGTTCCCAAGATAAAAAAACCAGTAGACAAGCCAACAGTCAGTAGAAATTATTCATTTGATAATTATTTTATATTTAATGTATTATCTTAGGTGAAATTTTTTGTCCCTTTGCTTGAAATCATGAAAATTCTAGATTAAAAGAATGAAACTTTGAAAATATTGTCTAATGTAGGTGATGTTTCTAAAGAAGAGTCTAATGAGGAACAAGTAAATGAAGAACCACCAATTGTTTATCTAGGCACTTCTGTTACTCAAAATGGAACACAAGTAGATCCCTTTTTTTATCTTACATTGTTAATTAACAAAAAAATTGTTAAGAATTGTATGATAGATTTAGGAGAAGTAGTGAATATTTTAATGACCTATAAATGGTCATCTAAACCCTAGACCCCTAATCTCAATCACATATCAAGAAACCATGATCTTAATTATTCTAAGTCCTAAACCATATAGGCAATTCATCAAATTCAAGCTAATCTGACCTAAATCCTAGGTCCTAATTATTCATCATACTTGATTACTTAATTAATTCCTAAAAATAAAATACATTGGAAAATAAACCTTAAGTTAATTATTTAATTGATATTCTAATATATTAATTAAATAAAATTTCTAAATTGTCAATAAAATCCAAAAAGGAATTAAATTAACTAATAAAAAAATGTGCATTTAAAATCAATTAAATCTTTAAAAAGGCATATGATGTCATCATTTTAGTTAACTGATTATCAAATTGGAAACAAATCTATTTTATTCAGTTAACTTATTCTTATCTTTTATCATTTTGGAAACAAAGCTGTTAACTAAAAACTGATTTTGGAAGTTTCCAAAATAATTGTTCAGTCAGTTCAGTCAACTGACTCTCTTGACCAATCATCATCTTTGCACATGGATTGTTCTTCTTCAATAAAATATGAGCCACTCTTTTATTTTGAGCTTGACCGTCGATTTGAGAGAGATTTCTATAAAAGAGAAACTCTTTTCCTTCACAAGGATCCCAGTTTTTATTATCTTTATTATACAGTTTTCATTTCTTATGTTTTCAAGCATTTAACATTTTATATCTTTTTGATTATTTGTTCTTATTTTACTTTCAAGCATGCAAACCATAATCTTAGAGCACATTTGATTTTGGGTTTTAAAATCAATCATACATTTCATTTGGTACTTTAAAATGAACTCTTAAATAGCTTGGATGAACAACAAATCTGCATTTGCATATCATTTAGAATCAATCATTTTAGCTTTCTTTAAATCCTTCATTTAGGATCTGGTGTAGTCATTATTTCTTGTAATGACCCGAGAGAAAGATTCAAACTCATTCCTACTAGAAGGAAATGAGATGATGTCAGTTTGCCTAGATCATTTAGTATTATGATTTTGTCTTTTTCTAATAAGCTAACCCTGTAACGGATCATTGAAGTGTGTGTTTGCAACTACAGGTACCCAAAATCACACACACATTTCTCTCATTCATGGTACCCTATCATGATCTTTCTTATCCCAAGTCAATACTCACTATCCATAAACATCCTTTGCACTAATCCCAAAATATTCACTTATACCTCCATTACCCCTTATACCGATCATGCTATCCCATCACTATCCTATCTAATTGACCCCTTGGTCTTGATCGAAATGAAGAATGAAAAATGCAAAAGAGTTTCTCAAAAACTTCATGACATGTCCATTATTTTGGACTACATGCTTTTCATGACATTAGGTCATTATCCTATATGTTATCCAACACCGCTCCATGAGCCTACATTGCTATATTCTTCTTTCCCTCACTTGGATAATCATGAGGAGACTGTCCTTGAGGGTCACATTCACCCTCTTCATCCATAATTGTCTATTCGCTTCATCTATCAAATATTTAATCCATCTATAATGTGCTCCGCCTTGCTATACATTGGGGGAAAACTAATGTGATCTTTCTTGAGAATGAGTAATCCCTAAAAAAGACTAAAAATTGGAAAAATTCCTGAAAAAATGATCATCTTGGTGAAAACCTGGAAAATAGGTGTCTTGATGCATCAATAAAAAAATAAAAAAATGAGAAAATACAAAAAAATTAAAAAAGAAGAAAAAGTGCCTTGGTGAAAACTTGGTAAACAGGCACCTTGGTAGAAAAAATAGAATCTCTGCCAAGTAGGTGAAAACATGGTAAATAGGCGCTTCTTGTACTCAATGCTCCATCTATCAATACTTAATCTTGGTAACCATTTTCTTCAGTTTGTACATAATCTTTTAGTCACTTTTGTGACACTTTGGTTCTTTTGAGGACCCTTCTAGCTTGAAACCGATCTAGAGTCATAGTCTGGGGGAAATCAAATCGGCTTTGTCCCGACAGTATGAGTCAAGTCAGACATTGCAATTTGAGTTTGTTACCATGGCGTATAGGTCCCAAAATTTGATCGTATCTTTGGCTTACACAGGAGTTAGTAATCTTGTCATTTCTTAAGGACATCTCGCTACTAATACAACAGGTGTTTTTCAACAGCCTAATCAAAAGTGTTTCTTAACACTATCTTTGGACGCATCTATGTTTCTTAACACACATTGGGTAATGCAAACATAAACAATAGATCGATAACACTCAAACACATTGCACTCATAAGCACGACAGTGTTTCTCAACACCTCATACATATACACAACCAAAAAATTTGAAACTGGTGGGAGTATGCAGAACTTCTCTTTGTATGTTGTCTGTTCTCATTGAATCTTGTTAATATTTTCTTTGTCTAGTGCTTTTTGGTGTGGTCTCAATGATCCAACAACAACAAATAAATAGGGTGTATGTGATAAGAGCTCCTGCATTAAGGTAGAAAAGCCTCACATCCCTTGATCCTGTTTAGTTGCATGCCAAGGTGAGGTCAGAACTATCTCCTTGATTTTTATTTCTTTTCTTGTTTATGCAAGATCACACTCATGGTTATCTTGTCTTTGAATACCTTGATACTGGTGTACTCTTGCAACATCAACTTGAAACAATGTTCAGGTCATCTCGGCTTTTGTGCCCTAATGCATACGTTAGTTTCTCATATCTTATCCAATGAAATTCATATTCATATTCTTATGGTTGTAGTGGCACCAGTAAGGATTGTATCGACTCCGATATTCCAAAAATGCTTGATGATGAAAATTTTCAATGCTAAAGGTTCAATGACTACACTTTAGGTTGCATTCATGTTAGTCTTGCAATTGCATCTGCTTGGTGTTAAAAATGCATAATATCGATATCTTCCTCCAATGTGAAGGATCTGAGGCTCTCATTGGTCGAACTTCCTTTTTCTAAAGTGGTCAATTGTGTGTTGATTGATGTGAAAATGACACCCCTCACTCATTCGATTGTCCTGATTCTATTTTCAAGATCGAAATCAAATTCTGAAATCATTTTACTTGTCATTTTTGAAGTTTGACTTTTTCAGTCAACTATAGCTGACTAATTGCACCATCCATCTTCTAGTCTCCGAACTAATAGAAATCTCTTATTCTTTTCTTCCAGTCAATCCATATATCATACTTTTGGTCAATCTTGCTCAAACATCACCTCCCATCAAGCATATATTCTATCCTAACAACTTGGGACCTATTTCTAATCACATCAACTTCTTCTTGCATCATGTTATCAATTGAATCGCTTCCAACCACAGGGGCACCTAGCCATATTTTGATTTCATTCCCAATGGGGCAGGATCAGGACATCAACATTCCTATGATCACATCCTCAATCAAAACCCTATCGCTTGGGGCATCTCAACTTCATCACATCAAATCAAGTTGAGATCATCTTAAATCAAAGGCAACCTAATCAATGGTCTTATACAGTTGTGAACACACTCAAAACCAGACAAGGTCAGTCTTATACGCGCTGTTCATTATTGAAACCAGAAACATTGATCAAATTGGCTTCATCACTTCAAATCAAGTTAATTTTCTTGCTAATAAAATTTCTTAACGGTAATCAGTTTCATCGCTTCAAATTAAACTATTTATTCATTCAAACCAATCAAAAGGTTTAAGAGTTCCTAATAGGTGTTCAGTTTCATCGCTTCAAATCAAGTTTAGCATTCTATTTTATATCTTTTGATTGATCTTCGTCCAATCAAGTTCGAAGTCGATCTCCTTGACAAGAATTGTTTCATCGCTTTAAATAAAACTATTCTGATTCTTCTCGCTAACAAGTCTTTGAATCAATGCGCTGATCACACATCAATTCAAAGAGGGGCAAATGTAATGATCTAAAAGTGGTCATGTAAACCCTAGACCCCGAATCTCAATCACATATCAAGAAACCATGATCTTGATTATTCTATTTCCTAAACCAAATAGGCAATTCATCAAATTCAAGCTAATCTGACCTAAATTCTAGGTCCTAATTACTCATCATACTTGATTAATTAATTAATTCCTAAAAATAAAATACATTGGCAAATAAATGTTAAGTTAATTATTTAATTGATATTCTAATATATTAATTAAATAAAAATTGCTAAATTGTCAATAAAATAAAAAAAATGAATGAATTAATTAATAAAAACAAAATGTGCATTTAAAATCAATTAAATCTTTAAAAATGCATATGATTTCATCAATTTAAGTTAACTGATTATCAAATTGGAAACAAATCTATTTTATTCAGTTAACTTATTCTTATCTTTTATCATTTTGGAAACAAAGCTGTTAACTAAAAAATGATTTGGAAAGTTTCCAAAATAACTGATCTGTTAGTTCAGTCAGCTGACTCTCTCGACCAATCATCATCTTTGTACATGGATTTTTCTTCTTCAATCGAATCTAAGCCACTCTTTTCTTTCAATCTCGACCGTTGATTCGAGAGAGATTTCTATAAAAGAGAATTTTTTTTCCTTCACAAGGATCCCAGTTTTTATTATTGTTATTATGTCATTTTCATTTCTTAAGTTTTCAAGCATTTAGCATTTCATAGCTTTTTGATTAATTTTTGTTAGTTTACTTTAAAGCATGAAAACCATAATCTTAGAGAACATTTGATTTTGGGTTTTAAAATCAATCATACATTTCATTTGGTGCTTTAAAATGAAATCTTAATTAGCTTGGATGAACAACAAATCTGCATTTGCATATTATTTAGAATCAATCATTTTAGCTTTCTTTAAATCCTTCGTTTAGGATCTGGTGTAGTCACTGTTTCTTGAAATGACCTAAGAGAGATTCAAACTCCTACCTACTAGAAGGAAATGAGCTGATGTCAGTTAGCCTAGATCATTTCAATATTATGATTTTGTTATTTTCTAATAAGATAACCCCGTAATGGTTCATTGAAGTGTGTGTTTGCAACTACAGGTACCCAAAATCACACGCACAAATATCACACCATCAGACGTTATGAAAGAGATTGGAATGAAAGTTGATAAAAATTATGGAAGATGTTATGCTATGGATAATAAATCTATGCCTGTTGTTGGTATAATGAAAAATTTAGAATTTAAATTTCCTTCTTGTCCTGAGGTATCATATAGAATTGATATTACCATGGTAGAAGTACCTGCTAATTATGGAATGCTTCTATCTAGACAATGGTCTAATCTAGTAGGTGGTCATATTCAATTGGATATATATTATGCTACTATTCCAGTGAATGGTAGGGAAGTGAGAATTGACAGGGAGCCTAGATCATTATACATCATTGAAGATGTTGACTCGGGACAGGTGAATTTCTTTTTTCACACAGACACGGACAATTTCAAAGTAAGTATTACTAAAAATGAAATTTAAAATACAGAAAAAATTGAGATTTATGCTAAAGAAGGTCAAGATATGATATGGGAAATGTATTTTGATGGTGCATACAGTAAGGAAGGGAATGGTGCTAGAATTAACTTTGTTTCTCCTAATGGAAAATATTTTAAATATTCGTTCCTTTTGTATTTTGAATGTACAAATTGTTAGAAACACTGAGAGGGGGGGGGGGGGGAATCAATNTATTTTAAATATTCGTTCCTTTTGTATTTTGAATGTACAAATTGTTAGAAACACTGAGAGGGGGGGGGGGGTGAATCAATGTTTGCCTATTAATTATAATTCAACAAATTTAAACTTGAATCAAATAGATAACAAATGAAGCACAACACAATAAATCATAACACAAGATATGATTACGGGGAAACCTTGATCAGAGGAAAACCCCCGTGGGAATTAGTACCCACAAATGATTGTACTAGTATAATGAACCTGTTAAAGTTCCTTTGCCCTGTTAGGAGTAGTCTTTACAATTAAAGTACAATGAACCTGTTAGGAGTCTTTACAAAAACCTTGTTAGAGGTGGTTGGCTCACTACCAGAGCTCACTGCTCAATAAGATGAAGGCTACAATCTTCAGATAACTAGTATACACTATATAAAAAATGAACTGCTGTAATGACACTGTTGTCTGATCAATTCCATTTATGCACTAATGATTTAATCTCTTGTAGGCTTCTACTTCATACTGTCTTTCTCATATTGATCTTTTGAATATCTTCTCTACTTCTTTTTCATCGACACATCAATACAAAAGTGCATGTCTAGTATATATACATGCCTGAATAGACGCGACTAAAAACAAGACCTTAGTCGGCCCAAAAACAAAATACACAATGATTCCAAGCAAATTGTCTTAAGCCTGTTTACATGAATGATTAAGACATAATTACAAACTTATTACATTAGGTGCATAGCCTTTACAAAACAAAATATTATAGGCTTATCAAGAAGCTGAGGTCGGCTCCATACTCTATTTTTTGAACTTTTAGTGCATTTAATCTTCTTGTAACTTCTTCATACTGTCATTCCGTACCATTCCTATATAGGGTAAGCTAAAAAACATATCATAGAGCTTAAGTATGAATGTGCATATCCTACGTCAATCTTACACACGTGCGCTAGTGCTTTGATCAACTGCATATCTATGTTCTTTTCTGTCTTCTGTACTTAGCCATTTTTATCTTCCAATTTTTACTTGACAAAAATCCATATGACTTTGTTGCCATAATGACAACACAAAATAAGTCATATACACTCTAATTGTCAACTTGCCAACACAAATAATGTAGCCAAATATGAGGCCTTTTATTAGGCCTTATAATTGCAAATAAGCATGGAATAAAAATATTAATTGTCTATGGTGATTCTAAATTAATTGTTTCTCAAGTTAAAAATAAATTTGTTATCAAAATCTCAAAATTAAAATGTTATAGAAATGAGGTTTGGGATTCCACAAAAGTCTTTGATGCATTTACAATTAAATGGATTGATGGATCCAAAAATATTCTATTAGATTTTATGGCTAACTTGGTTGTCAAGCACAATGATGTACCATTTGATGAGATAACACAAGTAGAAATCAAAACCATGCTATCAATACCAGACAATGTGCAGAATTGGTAGATTTTTGAGGATGACCAAGATGTAAGGATATTTATCATATGTGAAAAACAGTATGAGGACCAACTCATAGATTGGAATTCATATGTGGAGAAAGAGGAAGGTAAATAATTTTTTTTGGAAAAGATGTTTTTCAATTGAAGACAAACAAGACTCCTAAGGGTTGGTTACATTAGAGAGGACTTTTGACACTAAATATAAAGTTGAGTTGAAGTCAAGCCCTGAAAATAATGATTATATAAAGAAGATATCTTTTAAATGAGCACACTCCTAAGGAAGTACACATTGGAAAGAAACTTAATCCTAAAATAAGGACATAGACAATAGCCTTATTAAGAAAATATCGACATGTTTTTTTATGGTCATATGATGACCTCAAAGCATATAGGGAGGATCTATTTCAGCATGAGATACCTCTGAAACTAGATGCAAAACCATTTAGGAAAAGGAAACGTCCCATAAACCCAACATTGGCTCCAAAAATGAAAGAAGAGTTGATGAAGTTAAGGGATACATGGATTATAAGACCAATTAGGCATTATACATGGATGTCTAACTTGGTTCCTATAAGAAATAAGAATGGTGACAAAATTCTTTGTGTAGATTTTAGAAATTTAAATATATCATCATTAAAGGATAATTATGTTTTGCTTAACATGGAAGCTTTGTTGTAGATGGTGATAGGAAATGAATTTCTATCCATGATGGATGGGTTTTTAGGGGATAACCAAGTTAAGGTCAAGGAGGAAGAATAGTAAAAAACAACTTTCAAAACTCCATGGGAAACATATGTGTATGCACGAATGCCTTTTGGACTTACTAATGTTGGAGATACTTTCCAAAGGGCCATGGACGCGGCTTTTGAAGGTTTGATTAATATCATTTTAGTAATATATCAGGGTGATTTGAAAACATATTAAAAGAAATCAAAAGACCATTGTAACCATTTGGAGAATATTTTCCTATGAGCCTTGGAATATGGTATATCTCTCAATCCTAAAAAATGTCATTTTGGAGTTACAGAAGGTAAATTACTAGGACATATTGTATCAAAAGAAGATGTAAGGATAGACCTTGATAGGATTATTGCCATAGATAGGATCCAAGTGCCTAAAATTTTCAAGGCTATTCAATAATTCTTTGGGCAAATAAATTTTGTCAGGAGGTTTGTATCAAAATTCTCAGAAATTATAAAACCAATTGCAAAAATGCTTAAAAAAGGAGCAAAGGTTAAATGGGAAAATGAATCTCTGAAAGAATTTTAAAATATCAAATGAGAAATCAAAGAATCCCCTATTCTCAAATCTCTAGATTGTTTAAAACCTTTTCATATTTTCTCCTTTGCATCCTATCACACAATAGCAGTTTTCATGTTACAGAAAAATGATGAAGGATATGAACAACCTGTGGCATTTTTTAGAAAAACTCTTCAAGAAACATAATTGAACTATGATATCAATGAAAAGAAAGATTATGAATTAGTGAAGGCATTAAAATATTTTAGGCCCTATCTGGTTGGACAAAGTGTAATAGCTTATGTGCCAAATGCAACAGTGAAGGATATTTTTAGACAGTCAAAAACTACTAGCCGAAGATGTAGGTGGATCAATCAGATTCAAGAATTCAATAGTGATATTAAAAACCCCAAACTTGTGAGAGGCCAGAGTCTTGAAAAATTTATGGGAGATTCCAATTTAGAAGAAACTCAAGTATGAAGTAGAATTGGAGAATTCAGTGGCAAGTATTGAACAATGCCCATGGTATAAGGATATTGTTTATTATTTAAGAGATATGAAATACAAGGAAAATCTCACTGATATCCAGAAGAGAATCATAAAAATACAGGAAGCTAGGTATGTGTTGATCCAAGGATATTTATATTGGAAAAATAGGGATGGTGTTTTATTATTATTTTTAGACATATACCAAGCAAGTTTTATCCTTAAGGAGTTACATGAAGGAGTTTGTGGAGGACATTTCTCAACTAAAACCACAACACATAAAATATTTCTTGCTGGATATTATTGGCCTCATATATTTAAATACTATTATTCATATGTCACAAACTGTGAAGCATACCAAAAATTTCAAGGGAAGCTAAAGTATAATGGAGCTTTACACCTTAGAACTTTACATACTGAAGAGCCCTTCCAAATGCGTGGAATTGATTTCATAGGGGAAATAATTGACAAGTCAAGTGGAGGACATAGATGGATTTTTCTAGCAACAAATTACTTCACCAAATGGGTGGAAGAAATATCAACTAGACATGCTACAAGTAAAGTGGTGATTAAGTTCCTAATGGAGAATAAATTAACCAGGTTTGGAGTTCCATATAAAATTATAGTAGATAATAGAATTTGTTTTAGATGAAAAGATTTTTCTAATTTTTGTAAGTCTTATGGAATTACCTTGTCTTATCTTCACCATACCATCCACAAGGAAATGGTCAGGCAGAGTCTAACAATAAGAACATCTTCAAGATAATCAAAAAAATGTTAGATAATAACAAAAAGGCTTGGGTTTCAAAATTAAATCTAGCATTATGGACTGATAGAATCATTATCAAGAAGTCTACAAGATTTGGTCCATATGAATTATTCTATGGGAAGGAAACTAGATTGGCTTTGAATAACTTGCTTCTAGTATATAAATTTTTCACAAAGGAACATCTTGAGAATGTTAATTTCATGGAAGAAAGTTTATCATAATTAGAAGAATTGGAAGAAGTTAGGAGAGAGGCTCAACAACAGAATATCCAAAAACAACAACAAGTCAAGGTTTTGCATGACAAGAGTGTTGGAAACAATTGTTTAATTGTGTATTGTCCTTGATGTTACACAAATGTCATATCAGTCATTAGACAGAGTCTACCGAGCTCAGAATGTTCAGCAAGGCAGTTGACAGAGTCTACCGAGCTCAGACGGTAAGAGAAGCAATTTATAGAGTCTACCAAGCGCTCCAGAATACTATACCGAGATGTTAGTTACTACCGAGATCACTCGGTCGACAAAGGAAATTCAGTCTCTACCGAGTTCACTCAGTCATCAAAGAAAATGTGACAGAAAGTTAGACTTTACCGAGTTCACTCGGTTACCAAAGGATTTTCGCAGAATCTGCAGTGT
>MU224522.1:1206881-1243683 GCA_018584345.1 Thuja plicata
ATTGTGTTTATGCTATTTGTTTTATGCATGTCAATAACTGTGAATGTTTAATGAATAATGATAAGTTAATCTACCGAATAAACAACAGTATATATTGAAGACATCTAAGGGACTTGTGGATTTATTTCACCCCTCCCCTCTCAGTTACTCCATCTATATTTCCAACAAAGAGATCATTTAAAAAAATACTTAAGGAAGGAGAGTGAGTGTTAAAATGGAATGCCAAGGATCAGAACAAAGGAAAACATGGGAAATTTGAAGCACTTTGGCTTGGACCTTATATTATTTTGGACAAAGGAGGAGAAAAAATATATTTTTTACAGAGTACTGATGGGTACATTTAGGAGCTCCAAGTGCATGGGAAGTATCTGAAGCACTTCTTCTCTTGATGAAAAACCAGGTGTATTTCTAACCTTTAGAATATAATTTTCTTTGTTTTTATTTCAGGTTTTTTCTTTCTATTTGTTTTGTGATAATATAATGGTTTGTTTCTCCAGATATAGCTGGGATCTCGCTATGTCCACATAGGAACATGCGTCCCCAAAAAGAGCCACTATTAGAACATAAATTTTCAATTTAGATCCTATTCTTTTTAGCTTGTTTTATTACAGTAATTATGTATTCTCCTTAATATTTTACACGCATTTTATCATAAGAATAGTTACTATGAGTTTTGCATGTATGTAGGATTAATCAAGAGATGTCATGAGGAATGGAAAATACACGAAGCACATGAGCTATTATGGCTATGAGAGAATGAATGCTCTATGAAGTTCGCAGTAACAAAACTGTTATAACACACTTATCCCACATTGCCCATGTTAAGGAGTAATTGGGTATTTTTATATGTGAACGCATGCATGTTAAGTTTCCTAAGGAAGTAGGATTTTGGAAGGTTGGGCATTCGAGTTATAAAATGGTGTAGAGGGAATTTTGTGGGCATGTGCAGGAGAGATTGGTGGATGAAGAAAATTGGACAAATTAGAAGGTTCCATGTGGTGTTCAGTCGCGAGATCACGTGCTGAAGGAAGCGGTTAGTAGTGAAGCCATGATTTGGAGATAGCAAGCCATGAGTTGGAGATAGCAACTAGTCTCCAGTTTGTAGGTTAAAGTGGTGGTTAGTGAAAGAAATTGAGAGCTCACGATAAAGGATATTCTCTAGGTCACAACAGTTAATGAAAGTTAACAAAAAATGTCGAGAGTGGGAGACATAAGCTAGTTGCAATATCACAAAGTAATGAGTAGTTAAGTGTTTTTAGTTGGAGAATTAGTGAGATCCTACCATGTGTGCTCAGTTGTTAGATGGTTGAACCAATGTGTCAGTCAGAGAATTAGTGAGTGGTTGCCACCTATCTAGGATGTGAATGATCAATGATTGTCGTCTGCTCACGTTGGTTAATGAAGATAGCATAAAAGGTTGGCCAGTTAGTGAGTGGTTAAGTTTGTTGTTTAGTTGTCAGGTTACGAGTATGGATGATTGTTAGTTTTATAATTTGATATTTGGAGATGGATGGTTTGAATGTTTTGGTTGCCAGCTCATGAAGGTTTAAATCTTGGACATTTTTAGTTAACGAGTTGGAGACAGTGGTCAGTCACTAGTTTGCGGGTTAAGTAAGTAGTCAAGCATTCATGTTGCGAGTAAGAAATTATGTGATACATGGAGTTGAGATAGAGCCAGATTGAAGCTTCTGATGGAAGGAGATAATTGAAAGAGATAAGTCAATAACTGGGGCCCACTGGATGAGACATCAAATAAAATGTTATGTTGAGTAACCCAAGTAGAGAAAAAGTGATGACCAAAATTGTTTGAAGTAAGGTGGGGGCCACTTTGCATGAACCATTGAATAAGATCCTATCTAATAGCTGAATTAGGTTGAAGTGAAATGAAATCCATTTGAAAGAAGTAAATTCTAAAGGATGATGTCATATATAGTAACCTTCACTATCAGATACGTTGGAAAAGGTAGTGAGGAAGTGAAATCTATGAAACTCCGAAGAGTTGAATCTATGAATGATCAAATGATTCCACATGGTAGAAATATAAGATTTTTCATATATTAATACATGATTAGCTTGTTTTTGTTTGTGCAAAATTTGGTTAGTGGTAGGGACTATGTACGGGTTCACGAGATGAGAGGATGCAAATGTCATAGATAGAATGAATCACCATGCTAGAGATCCCAATCAGAGATACTACCCATGATTCAAATACATATGCCCCTACAAAATGTTTATAGAATATCAAGGGATGTGGAAAGCTATTAGAGATTACTCATTATGCCAAAATGATTCAAAATGTTGTCTTGAGAAGATTTTATGTAATCAATTTGTTATGTCAGTTTATGTCAGTTTGATTAATTGTCAGTTAAGATGTAACAAGTCTTTATGAAAGGGTATGCATTTTAATCCAAACTAAATCCTCTTCTATATATAGGGGATCATTTTGGGAGACAAGAGGAATGATCCGACTATATTTTTACAATGCAGAGTTGATATTTTCTTCAAACCATATGTACAACTATATGCAATCATATTCTCAGGCTTAATACAAATCAGGAGTTCTTAATTTTTTTCAAAGGTGTCATTTTTTTTTTTTTTGGTCTTTACTGATTAGTTCCTTATGATATCTATTTCATGAAAATAGATGTGAAATGTGCAGTCTTATGGAATAGTATTTTGAGTATGTTACAATTTGATCATTAGGATAAAGATTGGATATTAAATTTATTTTGTCTTGTTGGCCTATTTAAGAAAAGTTAAAATCAATAAGACTAATTGTAATAGGAATTCAAATTATTCAAACATACAAAAGCCATTTGGTTGATAGTTTAATACTGTCTCATAAGGTTATACATATAATCATAAAGATACAATTTCATCATCTGAGAAGGAGAATGCACTGGTGTGTTGTTAATCTCTAGAATTTGGTTTGCATTTGTATTTATAAAGCATTCATCTAAATATTCATTCTTTTACAAGTAATACTTTATTTTATAAGGCATTCTTTCAAAAGCAATTTTATTAAAGCATTCTTTCAACATTCAATTATTTAGTAGTTGTGATATTCACAATCCACCTATCTCAAGAATTTACTTTCCATCTTTAGAGATCACTCAAAGTTTCATATAAATTTCTATCTTCTATAAAAATCCTTGAACCTAGAGATTAGGTTAAGGTATAGGCCCACCCACTTTGGTTTTGCAGAGCCTAAAGTGTAGGGGAGGATGATCTTAATCAATCACTCCTATTTGTTGGCCAAGTTAGTTGAAAGATCCCATAATTGAATAGGAAAACTCATAGGATTTATAATCTATTGATTTGGGAACCAACACACATGATGTTTATCTTTGACTGAGCTTGCAAGTTCCCATTTTGTATTCAGACATGATTTTTTAGATATATACGAGATACATCTTTTTGGCGGTGTTTATATGATGTGTCTTACATGTGTACTTGTATTTATGAGATGTATTTAATTTATGATATGCGCTTCTATTTGATGATTCTATGATGTTATATGTATTGGTTATGATGATTTGATGAATGCTTTCCTATGTTTTTATATTTTTCAATGCCTTTTTATTTATCATGTATGAAAAACCTTTGGCTATATGTATGAGTACTTGTTAGGATTGACTCAATTAATTAGAAGAAAATTAGTTAGAAGAATGAATTAGGAGAGTTAATTAGAATAATTAAGGAACTTATACCATCCATACAAATGTACCGAGTCACTACCATATTTTTCACCTATTTTCATCATTGTGCCTTATTTGAAAAGAAAGAGATACAAATGCACCTAGATACTGACCATATGGATACTGCTATGATCTTTGATTGAATAATCAGAAAACAAGTAGGGAATGTTTAACATTATTCTAGGATTATCTCAGATCATGGGTGTGTGTGGTTGCTAGATGTGTGACCGTACTTATCACATTTACCCTTGTGAGACCTACCTTAGACCGTCATAGTTTTACTGCTTTATTTTCTATGCTTTTAGTGATTATTGCTTAGACATAATTTGACTATTGAGACTCTTATGTATTTCAGGATCTATTGAATCCTATGTTATATATTTAGTACCTGATTATGTAATCAGGGTACACTTGAGATGCTATATGTTTTAATTCAGTTTCAGTTTATGTTGATGTTATATATGGGATAAATTGTGTGAATGCTATTATGATGGAAATTGGTTTATTTAAACTAAAATGCAGATATAGTTTATATATAATGTAGTATTAATGTCTTATTATGCTTCATATCATGTTATTTTGGACCTACTGATGTGTGTAATGAGTGTGCAGGGATAGTTGACCATAGATCTAAATCGGGGACCCAATATTGGAACCTATGTTATATTCTCTACATTCCAAGGCCCTATTTATACAAAGAAACATGGACCTCATTATATATGTCATTTATTTGTGAATGTGGTTTGTATGTGTGTATTAAATTTAGTTAATGTGATTAACCTTGTAATGTATTTATTAAATTGTGCCAATTTTGGCAATTGTAGTATTTATGTGTTGGCATGGCTAGTTAAGTGAATCAAGGTTAGGTGTAGGGTTAACTAGGGGTTACCAAGTGTAGTACCCAATCCTATCCAAGGTTAGGAAGTTTGTAGATTGTCAACTTGACTTAGAAATCTATGGGTTAATTTTAGGTGTAGTTTAGGAGGGTCTTTTAGGCTTCTAGAAGGTAATTAGGGTCAAATTTGGCTACCCAGGTTGGCACCCTAGGGGTTAGGGGTCATTTTCAACCCATTAAGAGCCTTAAAATCCTATTATGAATTCCCTTAAGTATTTTTTTTCACCTTGTATGAATTTAAAGAGTTGTGTGGTTTTGGTTAACCTCTCTTTTCTTCCCAAGTTGCATTTAACTCCATTCATGGATAATGAAGGCAAATGAGAAAAAAGGGATTATTAGGGTAACCTCACCTATGGTTAGCCCCAGGTATTTTAGAGGTTTTTCCTTTATAGGGAAGGTTTGAGGGAGAGCTTGGGTTGTTTACCCACTCTCTACCTTTAGAAACATTTCATATTTGAAGGAGCTTTTTGGGAAAGAAGTTTTGGAAGGATAGCTCATCTCAAGATTTCAGTTTACCTTAAGCTTTGGAGTAAGGTTGCTTCCTCTTAGAGTAAATTTTACTTGTTTATGTATGTTCTTTCTTGGAGCTCCATTAATGCATTCCTATGTATATTTTAATCTTTTCAAGTTTGAGATATTTTTCTTGGAGTTTTAGAATGTTGCTTTTATTTTGTGAATACTTTTGTGAATGAGTTTTTTTCAAGGCACTCTCACCCTTGGAAGGGTAGATTAACCTTGAAGGGGGTGGTAGGAAATGACTCCAGGTTAGTGTAGAGTCTCTCATGTGAGGAGAGAAATACATGGGGGTCTTGATACCCATGATGCCAAGTATGGCCTGAGGGCACCTAGGGGGCATAAGGAGGTTATTTTTATGACTTTATCTTGTGTAGATGGTCATTCCAAGTCCATGTGTGGCTTGAAATTTTATTTTTGATACTTTGGCTTCTCGTACTGTTTAGTCTACCACCACCCCTATTTTTCAGGAAGGCCTCTTGGAGACCTTCCTCCTGTTTTTCCATGTAAGGGAATTTTACTTTTGTGTTTATCTGTCTGAATAAGTTTCTGTATGTTTGTATCTTCCTGTTTGTCTCCCATTCCTTTATAAATCCCCAAGCTCGGGGGTGACCTTGAAAAGGTCTAGGTTGGGAGGTGATCCTCCATGGTCAACCTCATACCTTTGCAAGATTCAAATGGATTTTGGGAACCTTTGGAAGATTTCTCAGAAAAGCATCATGTCATAGGAATCAAGGATTCCATTATTGGACCATGTTTCATCTTTGTGGAGAATTTTGTATAAGCTCATGAAAACATAAGTATTTTGGATTATGTTGTATATTGGAACTATTCATCATTGTACTCTAGGATATTTTATATATGTATGAAGAAAGAAATTGGAAATACTCTTTGTATCGTTTGGAAGGATTAAATAAAATTAGCACATTCTTGTTTATATCAATATGGAATTTAAGGATTTATATAGTTTAGTTGAAGTTCTAATTGTAAATATGGCTATTATTATATTAAATTAGCTTAATCACTACTATATAAAAATTGAAAATTTAAATGAACTTTAGTATATTCCGTTTTATCCTTCTTGGAAATTTCATTTGATAAAATGCATGAAATTATTCTTGGATATGTATATTTTTTTCTTTACTTAGAAGAAATTAGAGATTTTAAAAAAAAAAATAAAGTGCCTAAATCAAATTTCATTTCCTACAATGTCTTTAACTAATGGATGAGATCTTAAATGTGAATTTTAAAATAAAAAACTGTCTATATACTTGCTGTTTGAGAACAAAGAATTTCATGTTTTAAACCAATTAATTAAATATTTAAAAAAACTATATTCTTATGGTAAAAATCATGAAATTAAAACTTAGTATAAAAAAATGTTGAATAGATACTAATTATTTTAGAGTGTTTTGAAAGAAACATTTTCAAAAGAAAATAAAAAAAAGTTTTAAGAAAGGTTTTTGGATGGGGAGGGTTGAAGCCCTACCCCGACTCACCGTAGGGTGTGGTGGTCGCATGGAAGAAACTCCACCCCACTGTGTAATACAGTGGGGGGGGTGGGCATCGACCGCAACTGACTCATCCCACCCACTGTGTTACCACAGTGGGTATGGGAATCACCGTGCTGCCCACACCCCACCCCCTTCCTCCCCACACTCCTCTAACTGCTTCACCCCCACTTCACCCACAAATCGGTGGTGTCACCTCTTGCGGCCACCACACAACTAAAGAAATAAGAAATTCATCATTGTATTCAGCCACTTTCATTTGGGGCCGACTTGTAGCCTTCCACCCTAACCAAGGGTTTAATAATAATAATAATAATAATAAGGAAAACTAGTTGGTTAGGTTAAGAATTAGGGTTAAGATATTATTAAAGATATTAATTGCATAGTGGAAAATCAAAAATTAAGAAGAGTAGGATTTTAACATATATTTATAAAGGTTTGGATTTTATTATTAAGGATTTGATTTTATTATTAGATTATATGTTTTTTATATATAGATTAAAATTATAAACTAAAGATTTGTTTTTAATAGTAGTTTTGATTTTTTTTTTTGGTGTGTGTATCGTCGGAAAATGGAAGCACTTTCATTTAGGAATGGTTTAGCCCTCCGAGTAAGTGGTTTGGGGTCATGTCAAATGCATTTAATGGGTCTTTGACTTTGATCTGGGTTTTCCCCCTGATTCTGCCCTATTTTCCACTTTTCTCCTAGCTTTTCTGGCATCCTAAACTGCAACCTGAGATTTTTAACCTTAGGGTCAAAATTGACCTTTTTGGGTCAAGGTCAACCTCATCGACCTCGACTATGACCCAGGGTCCAAATTTCAAGTTTCTAGGGTTTCCAGATGTCGGGCTTTGGAAAGATTTAATTCCCGCTTCCGGGTCAACTGTTTTGGTCTTCAGGGCAACGATTCTTGAAATTATATTTGATATAGGTCCACCTCTAGGGGTATAGGTCTAATGGGAATATAATTCTCCTATGTAGGCCTCTCTAGAAGATTGTTCCCTAGATTTGTATATAAAGAAGGATTCTCCTCTCATTTTCTCTAATAATCTAAGAAGCAATATGATCTAGGCCACCTATGCATATGAAGGATAATATATTAAAGAAAACATCTACTCTCAAGCATTCAATTCATCAAGGAGATCCATTGGTAGCCATTGAAGGATTCAAGCTCTATGGAGCCCTCTTGTTGAATATTTCTCCATCCACATCCATGCAAGCTCCTCTTCTTCCAAGATCCATTCAAGATTGGTGTTGAAGATCCAAAAGCAATTTGATTTGAGAAATCCTACATCCTACATTCTAGATTATACATCCATTTGGCATATCCATACTTGTGGATCCAAGGATTTGAATCCTCCACAAAATGTTTCTATACAAGCAAGGTGAATTTGTATAATTGCTTTGTTTATTTATGCAATTTAAATCATATTTTAATGTTAATTCCAAAATCGAGGTTTGACCAAGGCAAACCCCTCCCCCCCCCAAAAAATCCATTTTTCTTGCATGGACAGGTTCAAAACAATGAATTGGAGTGTAGATATGTATACCCTTTTCAACAAACTTTCAGGATCCAGAAATAGATTTTTCGTCAGACTGTGCATGTCAAAATCGACGTTCTGGGTCAGAATCAACATTCTGTTTTGGGTCAAAATTGACATTCTATTCTGGGTCAGAATCAGAAATTTTGGGTCAAAGGTGACATTCATTTTTGGGTCAAAATAGACCTTTCTCGGAAAAGAAAAAGATTTTTGGGTTTTGTATATCTCGCAGTTTTGGTTCAAGATATAGGAAATCAACAGTTTATGAGACCGTTTGACAAGGTTTTCAGCTAATTCTTTATTGGAGGTATGGTTTTTATTCCATTTTCCTTTACAAAAATTTCCAGATTTACAACCCTTATCATAACAATTAAATGTAATGTGGATAATATGTGCATAGGGTCACTTTCATGAGAAAATATCCATTATTCTAAACCCTATCCATATTTTCTCCTTTACATTTTGGTGAACCCGTGATAGACAACTCTTTCTGTTTGGTGTTAGATTTACATCTTATGTTAGATCTTACATACATTCAAAAGTAGATTTATTTTATGCTCTTGCATATATATTTAAAAAATAAAAAATAATAAAATTATATTATAATTACAAAGACATTTACATTTTTCATGCTTTTAATGTTACTTTGTGTTCAACATGTATATTTTGGTATCAGAGCAATGTTTAGCAACATTGGGAGCCTAACCCACTACGTAATCACTAAAATTTTCCTTGTATGTGTAGGATGTCTCCTGTTACTTGGCAGACCCGTAAACAAGGGTGTGGTTAGAGACGTACCCCCACAAATCATGAGGAGGTACAACCCAAGATAGAGGATCACAGAGGAAATCAAAGTCCACCTCCTAAACCACCTCCCAATCCAAATGCAACATTACTACAAGCCTTTCAGAATTTTGCTGGACTTATACTGAACCGTATGCCTCTAGCACTTAAGAAAAATGTGCAACAAAATTTAGAAGGATGTGGGTCCTTCGCTAGAGAGAAAAGTAGGAGCCCACCTCCTAAGTTTGGTGTGAATCAAGTTGAGCAAGAAGTAGGGTCCATTGGGGGACTGAGGATTATTCCTAGGATGGAGGCACAGAGGTTTGATATAGCACCCCTTGATATTGGGAATCAGATCATAGAGTGATGAGGCTCAAACCACCTCCATTCTTAGGAGAAGCAGATGGGGTAGGTGCAGAGTCTTGGGTTCTAAGCCTCGAGAGGTGTTTTGGGTTGTGTAAATATGGAATAAACCTTAGAGCACATTTTTCTATCCTCCTACTTAGAGACCAAGCTTTCACTTGGTGGAGACACGAGGAGTCCAATAGACACTTGTTCATTGACACCCTTACTTGGGATACTTTTCTTGAGATTTTCAAAGCTCGATATGTTTAGGAACAGTTCAGGCAACACCATATTGATGAATTTCATGTTCTTCGGCAATGGGGACTTTTAGTAGCTCAATATGAGGGCACATTTCTTGATCTCCTACCTTACGTGGAGTACATGGGAGACGAGAAGATGAAAGTGAATAGGTTTATCAAGGGTTTGAATCCTTCAATTTTTTGAAAGGGTATACATAGTACCTTTAGGAAACTTTAGGTTCACAATGGATAGAGAATTAGTGGCAGAAGAGATAGTCAGAGGTCCACAGGATGCTAGGGATAGGTATTAGAACCATAATCCCACATCTCAGGCCTCATGATATCAGAAACCCCCATGGAAGGGGAATCATAGGTACTCTTTGGGGTCATTCAGGACCCCACAATAGCAGTAGCTACATCAGTCTTAGTAGAGCCAATGACAGAGGCTACCATAGGTATAATAGGTCTCTAAGACCAAATAGTGGCAGAAAAAGGGTCCTAGAAAAGAATAGAGACCATAGAAACCTAAGACACCTTCACCCTGGACTCATCAGTCTACTTGGGGTGGTTATAGTGGGTCTTCTTGGACCATAGGGTCTTAGTACTCTAGACCTCCAGGCATTTAGGTCCATGCATGTGGACCATGTTACACTTGTGGTGCTATGGGGAACATAGCTAGAGAGTATCCCCATGGTGGTAGTCAGCGTGTAACGGTGTCCAAACTGATAGTTGGGGATAGGGGGAAGTCCCACATGGTATTTGTAGCGGTGGATAACCACCAGGTAGAGCACCAGGCTACCATCATTGAGGCCTTGGGTAAGATCAGAGGTAGTGATGTTACTATTCTATTTGATATAGGAGTCACTAAATCCTTTGTTTCTCCATCAGTTAGGGAGCATTGTGTGCTAGTGGCAGCCAGAAAAGAGGTTAGATGGGAAGTAGAGTTAGCTTCATGAGCTAGAGTTTTCATGATGTGTATGGTTAGAGATTGTCTAATCCAGATTGGTGGCATAACCACCATAACAAATCTCAAAGTTACTCCCCTTGTATCTTACAGTCTAGTTCTTGGCATGGATTGGCTAGGTGGTCATAGGGCCAATCTAGATTTTTGTAAGAAGAAGATCTAATGTTTGGATGATGATGGTACAGATATAGTGATTTATGGAATCTATAGTCTAGTATCCCTCCATATGATTTCCACTATGTAGCTTAAGCGGTGCATGCGGAAGGGATGCCAGTTGTATGCTATCACCATTTGCAATACGGAAGAAGAAGCATTGAAGGAGACTTCTCTTGATGACTTCCCCATTCTTTAGGAATTTACAGATGTGTTTCCTTTAGAGATACCTAGTATGCCTCCTTGTAGAGTGGTTGACTTTCACATAGATCTCGTACCAAGAGAAGAACCAGTTTCCAAAGCACCTTATAAGATGACCACTAATGAGCTTAATGAGCTCAAGATACAGCTTGAGGAACTGTTAGAAAAAGGACATATTCATCCTAGTGTTTCTCCTTGGGGTGCACTAGTGATCTTCGTGGAGAAGAAAGATGGATCTCTTAGGTTATGAATGGATTACCGACAGTTGAACAAAGTAACCATCAAGACTCGGTATCTACTACCTAGGATCGATCACCTATTTGATCAGTTACAGGGTGCCCGAGTATTCTAAAAAATAGACCTTAAATTAGGATACCATCAGTTGAGGATCATTGATAGTGACATTTAGAAGATTGCATTCCACACTAGATATGGCCACTACAAATTGACTATGGTTCCATTTTGTCTTACGAAATCTAAAGCTATGTTCATGAGTCTTATGAATGGAGTATTTCGTACCTTCCTTAACAAGTTTGTATTTGTTTTTCTCGATGACATCTTGATATATTCCAAACATGAGAAAGAGAATGAGGAACACTTGAGATAGTTCTTGCAGTGTCTTAGGGATAGTCAATTGTATGGAAACTTGTCAAAGTGTTCCTTCTTCAGAGCAGAGGTCAAGTATCTAGGCCATGTTATTTCAGGTGATGGGATCTTAGTAGACCCATCAAATATTTATGCCATTATGGATTGGCTAGAACCTACCACTGTGACCAAGGTTAGGAGTTTCATTAGATTAGCTGGTTACTATGGATGATTTGTTGAGGGCTTCTCTTGAATAGCACACCTCATCACTTATCTTCAGCAAAAGGTAAAGAAGTTTGAGTGGACTGAGAAGTGTGATAAGGATTTTCAGGAGCTCAAGAGAGCACTTACTAGTTCACCCATTCTTTTTGTGCCTGATCCTTCAAAAGACTTTGTAGTTTGTAGAGATGCTTCTTTGGATGGTTTAGGAGTAGTTCTTATGAAAGGTGGGTGAGCTATAGCCCATGAGTCCTTGGAACTAAAGAATCATGAGCTCAACTACCCTACCCATGACCTTGAGCTTGCAACAATGGTGCATGCTTTAGTAATATGGAAACATTTTCTCTTAGGGCATCGATTCAAGATTCATTCAGATCATCAGTATCTTCAGTACATCTTCACTCAACCAAATCTTAATGCTCGACAAAGGAGATGGATGTAGTTCTTATGTGAGTATGATTTTGATGTCCATTACATCAAAGGGAAAGAGAATGTAGTTACAGATGCCTTTCTTTGGAGACAACAAAAACTTTCTTCTATGTCCTCTGGCATAGATTTGAGAGATCACATTCTTCATCAGATACACAAGGATGAGATGTATGCAAAATTTTGTGAGTTGATTCGATCTCAGAGACCCCTTGAGGGGAATTTTTCAGAGTATTCATTGGAGTCTGATGGACTATTGCATCATAGAGGATGTATCTATATACCTTCTTCCAGAGGGTTGTGAGAGTTTGTGATGCTAGAGGCTCATAGGGCCCCTTACATAGTGCTTCTAGGGGTTAAGAAGATGCATGCTGATTTGAGACAGTTGTACCATTGGTCTAGCATGAGATTGCAGATTGCTGAGATGGTAGCTAGATGCCTTGAATTCCAGAGGGTGAAAAAAAATAACATCATCTAGGTGGTCCTCTTCAGCATCATGAGATACCAATGTGGAAATGGGACACCATATCTATGGATTTCATAGTAGGTCTTCCTATGTCTTCTCATCGTCATGATTCCATCATGGTGACAGTCGACAAGTTCACCAAGGTGGATCATTTTTCACCTGTGCATACTACCTTTACCCCACCAGTAGTGGCACAGGTGTTCTTGTGAGATATAGTCAGAATTCATGGCATACCTCATAAGATCATCTTGGATAGAGTTTCTCTCTTCATTTCATCCTTTTGGAGAAAACTTCAGGCAACTATGTGCACTAGGCCCAATTTTAGTACAACTTATCATATTGAGACTGATGGAAAGATCGAAAGGGTCAATCAGGTGTTAGAAGATATGGTTTATATGTACATCATGGATCATAAGACCTGATGGGAAGCATAACTAAACCTAGTGGAGTATTCCTATAACAATGGGCACCAGACATCCTTGGGTATGCCTCCTTACCAGACTCTTTATGGTAGGCCATGCAGGACTCCACTTAGTTGGGATAGGATCGAGGATAGAATTTCCATTGGTCCTGAGCTAGTCAAAGATACAAAGTACCAGGTGACCTTGATTAGACAACGTCTATTGGAAGCTCAGAGGATTTTTTGAGCCTATTTATTTGGATACATGGTCTTCTTGAGAGTGCGACCACATAAGAGTCCAATCCAATTTTGAAAGGGCTCTAATCTTGCACCTCATTTTGTTTGACCTTTTGAGATCCTTGAGAGGATAGGACCAATTGCTTACCATTTAGTGTTGCCACCTAGCCTGTCACGCATCCATGATGTGTTTCATGTTTTAGTTTTGTGGAATTACATATATGACAAGTCTCATGTGATAGATTGGGATGCCTTGTAGGTGGAGTCAGATGGGCAGTTGGCTTTGGATCCAATTCATATATTGGATCGACGGACATTGGGTCTTTGAGGTTGAGAGTTGGACCAGGTTAGGGTCTAGTGGAATTTCTATGATGAGGTTAAAACCTCTTGGGATGACACAAAATGTATGATATTATAGTACCCTCACCTCTTCGATGAACTCTAGGAGGAAGTTCATGCTTAGAGGGGGTGGATGTGAGACCTACCTTAGACTGTCATAGTTTTACTACTTTATTTTCTATGCTTTCAGTGATTATTGCTTAGACATACTTTGACTATTGAGACTCTTATGTATTTTAGGATATGTTGAATCCTATGTTATATATTCAGCACCTGATTATGTAATTAGGGTACACTCGAGATACTATATGTTTTAATTCAGTTTCAGTTTATGATGATGTCATATATGGGATAAATTGTATGAATGTTATTGTGATGAAAATTGGTTTAGGAAACTAATGATATATTTATTTAAATTCAAATGTAGATATAGTTTATATGAAATATAGTATTGATCTCATATTATGCTTCATATCATGTTATTTTGGACCTACTGATGTGTGCAATGAGTGTGCAGGCATAGTTGACCATGGATCTAAATTGGGGACCTAGTATTGGAACCTATGATATATTCTGTGCATTCCAAGGTCCTGTTTATATGAATAAATATGGACATTGTTGTATATGTTGTTTATTTGTGAATGTGGTTTGTATGTGTGTATTTAATTTAGTTAATGTGAATGTAATTAAGCCATGCCATTTATTTATTAAATTGTGCCAATTTTGGCAATTGTAGTAATTATGTGTTGTCATGGCTAGTTAAGTGAATCAAGGTTAGGTGTAGGGTTAGCTAGGGGTTACCTAAGTATAGTACCCAAGCCTACCCAAGGTTAGGAAGTTTCTATATGGTCAACTTGACTTATAAATCCGTGGGTTGACTTTACGTGTAGTTTAGGAGGGTCTTTTAGGCTCCTAGAAGGTAATCAAGATCAATTTTAGCCACACAGGTTGGTACCTTGGGGGTTAGGGGTCATTTTCAACCCATTAAGAGCCTTAAAACCTAATTATAACTCTCCTAAAGTCTCATTTTTCAACTTGTGCAAATTTGAAGAGTTGTATGGTATTGGTTAACCTCTCTTTTCTTCCCAAGTTGCATTTTACTCCATTAATGGAGAATGAATGCAAGTGGAAAGAAAAGGATGGTTAGGGTCACCTCACCTATGGTTAGCCACATTTATTTTAGAGGTTTTTACTTTATAGGGAATGTTTTAGGGAGAGCTTGGTTTGTTCACCCACTCTCTACCTTTAGAGACATTTCAGATTTGAAGGAGCTTTTTGGGAAAGAAGGCTTGGAAGGATAGCTCATCTCAAGATTTCAGTTTGAGTTAAGCTTTGGAGTAAGGTTACTTCCTCTTATAATAAATTTTACTTGTATATGTATGTTCATTCTTGGAGCTCCATTAATGGAGTCCTATGTATATTTTAAGATTTTCAAGATTGAGCTTTTTTTTTGGAGTTTTAGAATGTTGTTTTTAATTTATGAATACTTTTGTGAATGGGTTTTCTTTAAGGCACACTCACCCTTGGGAGGGCAGAGTAACCTTGAAGGGGGTGGTAGGAAATTAATCTAGGTTAGTGTAGAGTTTCCCATGTGAGAAGGGAAAGACATGGGGTTCTTGATACCCGTGATGTCAAGTATGGCCCGAGGGCACCTTGGGGGCATAAAGAGGTTATTTTATGTCTGCATCTTGTGTAGATGGTCATTCTAAGTCCATGTGTGGCTTGAGATTTTATTTGTGATACTTTGGCTTCTCCTACTGTTTAGTCTACCACCACCCATATTTTCAGGAAGGCCTCTTGGAGACCTTCCTCCTATTTTTCCATGTAAGAGAATTTTACTTTTGTGTTTATCTGTCTGAATGAGTTTCTGTATGTTTTTATCTTCCTGTTTGTCACTTGTTCCTTTTTGGATCACAAAGCTTGGGGTGGACTTTAAAAGGTCTAGGTTGGGAGGTGAGCCTCCATGGTCAACCTCATACCTTTTTTGGATTTCAACTATCTTTTGGGTACCTTTGGAAGCTTTGTCAGAAAATCATCATGTCATAGGAGTCAAGGATTCCATTGTTGGACCATGTTTCATCTTTGTGGAGAAATTTGTATAAGCTCATGAAAATAGAAGTATGTTTGATTATGTTATATATTGGAACTATTCGTCATTGTAATCTAGGTTATTTTATATATGTATGAAGAAAGAAATTGGAAATACTCTTTGTATCGTTTGGAAGGATTAAATAAAATTAGCACATTCTTGTTTATATCAATATGGAATTTAAGGATTTATATAGTTTAGTTGAAGTTCTAATTGTAAATATGGCTATTATTATATTAAGTTAGCTTAATCATTACTATATAAAAATTGGAAATTTTAGTAAACTTTAGTATATTCCATTTTATCCTTCTTGGAAATTTCATTTGATAAAATGCATAAAATTGTTCTTGGATATATATATATTTTCTTTACTTAAAAGAAATTAGATATTTTTTCAAAAAAAAAAAAGTGCCTAAATCAAATTTCATTTCCTACAATGTCTTTAACTAATGGACGAGATCCTAAAAATAAATTTTAAATTTAAAAAAATGTCTATATACTCGCTGTTTGAGATGAAATAATTTCATGTTTTAAACTAGTTAATTAAATATTTAAAAAAATTATATTCTTATGGTAAAAATCATGAAATTAAAACTTAGTATATAAAAAAATACATTTAATACATACTAATTGTTTTAGAGCATTTTGAAAGAAACATTTTCGAAAGAAATTTTTTTTACAAAATTTTAAGCAATTTTTTCGGGTGGGGAGGGCCGATGCCCTACCTCGACCCACCATAGGGTATGGTAGCCGCACGAAAGTAGCCCCACCCCATCATGGAACATAGTGGGGGGGGTGGGCGTCGGCCGTGACCGGCTTGTCCCACCTAGTGTGTTACCATAGTAGGTATGGGAAGCGCTGCGTCGCCCACACCCCACCCCACTTCGTCCCCTCACTCCTCTAAGTGCTCTGCCCCCACTTCACCAACTGCTTAGTGGGGCCACCTCCTGCGGCCACCACACAGCCAAAGTAATAAGAAATCGTCGCCACATTTGGCCACCTCCATTTGGGGCTGACTTGCAGCCTTCCACCCTAACCAAGGGTTTATAATAATAATAATAAGGAAACCTAGTTGGTTATGTTAATAATTTGGGTTAACATATTATAAACAATATTAATTGCATAGTGGAAATTTGAAAATTAAGAAGAGAAGTAGGATTTTAACATAAATTTACAAAGGTCTGGATTTTATTATTAAGGATTTGATTTTCTTATTTAGATATGATTTTAAATAAGATTTGATTTTATCATTAGATTATATCTTTTTTATATATAGATTATAATTATAAATTAAAGATTTGATTTTAATAGTAGTTTTGATTTTTTTGTTGGTGTGTTTTTACCCAACTTTTGGACATGACAACCCTAAATTATCCTTGCCCCAAAATTTTGTCAGACACTCCTTAAAAAAAAACAAAAAAAACAAGATCACGAACCATCATAGCAATTCTCACCATTCAGTGGTATCCTTGAGGAGCATAGGAACACAATTACAAAAGATAAATCGATAATGGACTGACTTTGTCAACAAACTTATTGTTCATTGATTGGATTGATTTGATGTTTGATTCGGATGTGGATGTGTTTGGTTTTAGGAGTCGACTACCTATATAAGACTGACCTGTCTGCTATCGAGTGTATCCATCACTGTATAAGACATTTGATTGATTGATTTGGTTTTGATCGATAGATGGTAGATTGGATTGTTGATAAAGACATGTCTCATGAGTCCATTTCTGATTTATGAAGCTCATCGTTTTGATTTTAAATTCGATGTTTGATCGTTACTTTTTGCTTGTTGCACTAGCAATGATTTTTTTGCAAGGATTTTTTTGATATATTGTAATTTTTTGATTGGTTTTTTCAGGATGTTTAAAATTTTTTTAGATCATTTTCCAATGTTTTTGATATTTTTCAAGACATTATTTGACTTTTTTATTTGGATTTTGTTAGGATATTTTTATTTTTCTAGGAATTTTATCAAGACATTTTGAGATTTTGAAGGGTTTTTTTTTAGGACATTAAGACTACCCTAGTCTGGTGAACCAATATAGATCAAGGATAGGTTTAAATGCTTAGGAGGATTGTAGTTATTATGTTTTTCTTAGAGTGCTTAATGATGCGTGTTGGTGAGTGCAAGTTAATTGTTGAATTTAATTGATGGTGAAGTGATATTTGAACACTTGGCACCTATTTTATAGGTTTTCACCAAGATACCTACCCAATAGCATTTCTTTACCAGGTTTTTATTAGAGGGCGATTTTGTTTCTCTTTACATTTTTTTTTTCATTTTTTTTAAATTTTTTTGTTGTTGTCAAAGCTCCTATTTGCTAGGTTTTCACTAAGGTAATTTTTTTATTTTGTTGTTGTTGCCAAGGTACATGTTTAGCAGGTTTAACCAAGGTAACTTTTTAATTTTTATTTTTTTGTATTTTTTCAGGATCTTTTGAACTTTGTACACTTGACCTTGGGATATCAGATATAATTTTTTTTTAGGTGCATGCTATTGATGTAGCCCGATAGACGATCTCCTTGAGTATCTAGTTGATATGACCTATTATCACATGATCTGATAATGACATATGGTCCTAACTAGTTGGGTTCAAATTTGTCTAGTCTTTCTCTCTCTGCTTGATTCTTTTGATTTTCCATGAAGACCAAATCACCTACGTCAAATGTGTGTGGCTTGAATCTCTTTTTGGAGCTTATACAAAGTTGATTATGATATCCTTGCAAGTGATTCATGGAACATTGTTTCTTCTCATCTAACGACTCCAACTCACACAATCTGACTACCCTATAGTCTTCATCTGTTATGAAGTTTTTAAAAAAAAATCTAAGGGATGGGAGTTCAATTTCAATAGGCAGAATTGCTTTTGATCTGTATACTAAGGAAAAAAGGAGCTACCCTCATTGGAGTTTGGACACCAGTTCTATATGCCCACAAGGTAGGACTAAGTTGCAGATGCCAGTCTTGACCATTTTCATTGAAAACGTTCTTTAGGATGTTCATAATGGTTTTATTATTTGCCTCATTTTGGTCATTTCCTTGGGGATAGTAAAATGATGAGAAGTTTTATTTGATCTGAACTTCCCACATAGATCTTTGACATCTTTATTCTGAAAGGGTGAACCATGGTCAGTAAGTATGGTCTAAGGAATTCTATACTGACAAATGATGTAGTTAAAGATGAACATAGAGATCTACCTACTAGTAATGTATGTCAAAGGAATGGCTTCCACCCACTTAGTAAAGTATTTCATAACTGCTATAATGTACTTATCTCTATTTGAAGATATGGGTGTAATATTACCCACTAGGTCAAATACCCATCTTGAAAAAGGCTATGGAGAATTTAGAGGTTTGAGCTCTTGAGCTAGTGCATTGATAAGGTCTCCATGAATTTGACATTGTGTGCATCTCTATACATATTTATGGGCATATACCTCCATTGTTGACCAATAATAACCTATTCAAAGGAGCTTCTTTGCTAGATTATTACCACAAGAGTGGGACCTGCAAATACCTTCATGAACCTCATGCAAGGTTGTATGGGATTCACTGGAATTAAGGCACCTTAAGAGTGTACCATCTAGAAATTTAATCTACAGAGTATCAACAAGAATTGTGTATCTAAAGTCTTGTCATATGAGGGACTTCTTTTGGTTTTGGGATAAGTAAGGTGAAAGGTATTTTTGTTTGAGGTAGGTGTACAAATATTTGTACCAGGGAGACTTGGGACCAATAAGGACACAAACTGATTCTAACATAGGCACATCATAAGATGGTATCATTAATTGTTCAACCAAAAATTCAAAACTTGTTTTATTGCTTGATATGTCTATCAAGGATGCTATAGTAGCCTTCACATTTGCAGCTTTGTTTTTAACTCTCAGAGCTTGTTCAAAAACAAGGTACTGTGATGAAGCACAATTGATCCATAAATTGTCTATACAAGACTAGTTTATCATCTTTAGTCATGTATTCATTGTTGACTTGACTAATGACTAGTTGGGAATTAGTATAAACTTTTAAATTTTGTATCCCCCACTGTATGGTAGTTTTCAACCCGATGTCCAGAGCTTCATACTCTGCTATATTGTTGGTACAAGGAAAACTGAGTAGATGAGTCTTAGGAGTCACATCACCTTGAGGGATAATAAAGATGATCCCTGCCCCCATACCATGATTGGTATATGATCCATCAAATTATGATTTACAAACTTTTATTGTTGATGATTTCATGGTAAGAATAGATTCATCAAGAAACTTTGATACAATAAGATGATGATTTAGAATAGGTGCTTATGTTAGTTCATCAACAACAAATTTCCCTTTAATTAATTTCCTATCCACATAATCAATGTCAAAATCACTTAGGATCATGACCCATTTGGCACGTATTCCAATCAAGGCTACCTTAGTAGATATTTCAGTGGAACTATGTGACCTATAAGCTTGGTTTGATGACTTAGCATGTAGTGTCTCATCTTTTGGGAAGCGAAAACAACTTCTAGATATACTTTCTCAAATGGGGAATAATTAATATCATACCCGACTAAGGTTTGACTAATATGTCTCTCTCCATTAAATTATAATCATGTTGTGCTAAGAGAGCTCCTAGAGCTGAATCAGTTGTTGAAATGTACAATAAAAGTGGTTTTATAGGAGTTGGTGGGACTAGTAATGGAGAAATTAACATATAATCCTTGAATAATTGGAATTCTTGCTCACACTTTTGTCCATACAAAATTTAATCCTATATTTAATAAGTGTTGAAATGGGTGACACTTATCAGCTAACTGTGCTATGAATCTCCTAATAGATTGTAACCTTCCTTGAAGTCCTTTGAGTTGTTTCAGATTTTTGGGAGGAGGCATGTCTAAGATTTCTTTGACTTTCTCTGGGTCCACTTCTATTCCTCAGTATGATACTATAAATCCTAGGGTTTTCCCATAATTAACTCCAAAGTTACACTTTGTGCATTCAATCGAACCTCGTATTCTTCTAACCTTTCAAAATTGGGACCTAGCACCTATAACTAAGTTCCTCTGAGTTTTTATTTTATTATAAATTTTCAACATAGTCTTCCATTTTTTTGTGAATCATGTCATGGAATATTGTTTTCATGGCTCTTTGATAAGTGGCACCTTCATTTTTCAAGTCAAATGACATCACATTCCAACAATATGTGCCCCAGGTGCAAGTGAATGCAATTTTATGCTAATCTTTAGGAGCTATTCTGATCTGGTTGTATCCTCAGAATTCATCCATTAAAGATAACATCTCATGTCCTGCTGTTAGATTGACTATAATGTCAATATTTGGTAATGGGAAGTCATCCTTGTGATAAGATTTGTTTAATTCCCTAAAATCTATAGATATGTGATTATCTCCTAATGTTTTGTAACCGACACAAGATTTGAGATTCAGACTGCATATGGAATGGGCCTGATGAAGCGAACATTCAGGAGTTTCTTTAGTTATGCTTTCACTAACAAGGAAATGTTTGGATGGATTTTTCTCAAATTTTATTAAAATAGCTTTGTATTTGGAAATAGTGGAAGATGATGCAATACTAGTTTTAGGTCAAGACCTGGCATGTCAGCATATGACCAGGCGAAGTTGATCTTTATTTCTTTGAAGAAGATAATGAATTGCTCTCTTTCTTCAGGTGAGAGAGACTTGACGAGATAGATCTTTTGATGGTGTTTCTCATCCCCTAAGTTAGCTTTGAGTTTTTCTACATGAAATTAGTATGCATCTATAATTTAAATTTGAATGCATCTAACTAATGCATCTATAATAACATGGAAGTAGTATTCATTTGCTAGTTTAATTAGTTATTTCTTGGTCTAACTAATGAATACAATAACATGGAAATAGTATTCATCTGCTACTTCATTGGTCTTGGTAAATTAGTTAAGGATGGACTAAAGATAGGTTGGCTCTGGATTGCAGCTTGGGTTGGGAGAATGGAACTGTTGTGATAGTTTTGAAAAACTAGGAGTGAGAGGAAGATGGATCATTCATGGAGTTGACATTGATAGATTTATCTATATAAGGTTCATATTATAGGTTCACTTGGTTAAACATTTAATTTATGGCCATGGTGCTTGAGGTACAAGAGGTATCCCACTCATAGTCATGAGAATTGTTCGTGCTACAACACTCACAAGGTATCTCTTCTTCCACAATACCTAAGACTTCCTGCTCAAGGGATAGTTGGGGGGTTATGATTTTTCATTTCTTGAGGCAACAACTATTGAAGTATGCTATCAATTTGGTTATATTCATGACTTAGTTCCCAATTTGGTTTAGTAACCTCCTAAATTTATTTGATAATAGTACTTGTCCTTGACTGACCATACCCAAGGCCTATTTTTTTTCCTTTGTGTAGGGGTAGAGAGAGTTCTAGGATTCCCTATTGCCTTACACCTATGTTTGTAGTTCCAGTATACCCAAACTATAGTAACATTTTAAATCCTGGTCGATATCATGCTAAGAGTAACTGTAACGAGGGTGTATCTTGTGGCTTGTGGTACAACCATGTATTGATATTAGGATCAAATATATTTTATTCACTCAATTCACCCCATCTGACAAATGTGGTAGGTGGACATCTGAATATTATAGGTCCTAGTGTTTCAATTATTTCTTCTCATCTAGTTTGACCCTATGACCTAGGTGACAGAGGTAAGTTAGTGATGGTGAAGGCTTCTTGATAGTGATGTTTTCCATATCCTCTATCTTGGACTGATATTTTAATTCGTTTCCTTGGTAGGTCTTTGGGCATTGGATAAAAAATGGAAAGGATACTTACTTCCTGATTCATTGGTACTTGATTCTCTGAACTGCCCCTTAGATTGTTACAATACTGAAAAGGGTTTTAATCTCCTTCTATAATGATCTCCATGCCTTGGTAAGGAAATTTTATACACTAATGATATATAGAGGGTACAACTTTCATTTTATATATCCATGGTCTTCCCAATAACATGTTGTATCCTAGTTCAAGATCTACAATTTGGAAGGTCGTGTCCTTTATCACTGGTCCTACCATGATGAGAAAGATGAGGAAAACTTTGGATGATCTCTCTTTTGCATAATAAGGTTTGATATTGATCCTTCAGGTAACATCCACACTAGACTATAAATATCCCAAGGTTTTTATTACTTTCAAAGTACATATGTTTAATTCGGCTCTGCCATCAATGATGACCTGTCTAATTGTATGTTTGTGCACTTGGACCAGGAGGTGCAGAGGATCATTATACACTGGTTTATGTGGTAAAATGTCATGGTGTATAAAGGTAGCATGTTTTTTTTAGCGATATAATTGGCCATGGTTTGGAAGTTTTTAGGGGATGTCTCATGGGACAAGTGCATTTTGGAGAGCTTGAACCAAAGCTTGTTCGTGTGGTGCAAGAGAACCTTAGGGTCCTAGTAGTGATCCTATAAAATTTTGGCTTGTAGGTGGTTCTAGAAAACCACCCATGAATAAGGACTATGTTAATATTCCCAAGCTATGTGTGTTGTAAATAGGTGTTGAGTTTGTTTTTGTTTTTTTGTTTTAGGCCTAGGAGACAAGAGCTTCAAAATTGGTCAAAATGAAGAAAAGACTCCTAAATGAGTAGTAAGAAGTTATATGGGGTCTAGACATGGTTCTGGTCCAAAAATCATGGTTTTTAATCCATCTAGACAAGTTAGGAGTAGTGGAAAGACAAAATTGCAATAATTGCAAAAGTTGCTCATGACAACTTTGCAACTTTGCAAAGTTGTCATGAAAACATTTTCCTAAAAAGTTGCATACAAACTTAAATGGGTCTAAAGCTTGACCTTAGGGTCTGAGCATGTGGGAAAAGGTTATATAAGACCAAATTAACCCTAATTTTGGGGTTGATGATTAGATTGTATAGACTGAACTTGGAAGGAGCAAGATTTTGACAGTTTTTGTGTTACAGAGACTTCATCCACACCTTAATGGATTGAATGGTGAATCTTTGTGCTATTTTTGTTTAAAGGAGTTCATTTAAATAAGTTGTGAGGTGGTATATTAGCAAGTTGGTACTTTTATTTATTAGTTTGTAAATTATTTTGGTTTGTTAGGGTTGTTGTCATGTTCAAAGGCAATTATGTAAATATGTCTCCTTCTTGAGTTCCCATGGTTGGATCTTTATGGACACCTGGAATCAAGAAGGGCACCCTGTAAATTGTGTAAATATGTATTTTTGGTCCATTTTGAGTAGGGGATCTATTTTTGCAAGCAATCTATAGGTGTGTCCAGAGCCATCCGGCTAGATGATTACAGAGTTACAGAGAGTTAATGAGTGATGAGAAAGATTGGTTTGTGCCAATCATGAACTAGGAAGTGTAGAGACACATGTCAAGGACATGTGGCCGAGAGAAGAAGTGAGGAGGAGTTCATTTGAAAACATTTTTATCCTTTTTTTGTAGACTGGTTTGTAAGCCCTACAAACCCTTGAAAATAGGGGTCTCTTGGAAATATAGTGTACGAACACTTTGGAGACCTAATACCTAGAAAATATTAAAGCCTAGGTTGAACCAAGAAATAATCCATAGTCATTTTGGTAGGTTTTTAAGGGTAATTAGAAGGTATTCCAAGTTTTGTGAATTTAGAAGGCTTAATTGGGCTAAAAAGGCTACAAGGCCTAGAAACTAGGAAACTATGAACTCAATGAAAAATATTTGAAAGAACCTAGTAGAGTGGATCATGATTGATTGAAAGTGAAGAGGAAATAGTGAGAATTCCTATTTCCATGATTAGAACAACTTAGGAGCATAGTTTCCTTGATTGGACCTATGGGTGCATAGTGGAATTGTGAAGGGTTGAAGAGTGTTTGAAGTTGTTGGAGAGATCTAGTTGGAGTAGAGGAACTATAGGAGTGACCTCTAATTAGGGTAGATCTAAGTACCCTAGTAAGGCCAAAGAAAGGGCATTGAGAAGAGAAATTAATCTCTTGCGAAGTAGATCTCCCCATCAAAGTGGTATCAGAGCCATTGAAAGGATTGGGAAGTGAGTTGTGTATGTCAGAGGTGAGTGAGTCTATAGGAGAAAGCACCATGGTGAAAAATGAAGATTTGGAAAGAGGTTTGACAGAGAAGAAAGAGAAGAATAGACTTCTAGAGGAAGTTGTGAGGCAATGAATCTAAAACTAGCTGAAGTTGCATAAACTGTAGACAAAGTGAAGGAGAAGTTAGATGATGACAAAGGTTAGGGAAAAACACAGAGAGAAGAAGATGATCCAGAACCAGACCCACCATTACCTAAAGAACCTTTCCTGAAAGCCCTTACAACACTAAGTGGAAAAGCACTTGAAGGTATCCCTATGTTCTCTGGCCGAATGGATGCAGAATTGGTGATGGAATGGATTGAAGGCATGGAGAATCACTTTGAATGTGATGGGATTAAAAAGGCACAAAAGGTGAAGGTATCCAAGTCTAGGTTGAGAGGAATAAGCACTAACTTGGTGGAATTTTCTACAAGAAGAAAGAGAGAGAGAAGGGAAGAAGCCAATAGTCGATTGGAAGGCGATGGTGGCTAAGGTAAAAGAAAATTACCTATTAGAGGATTATGACATCCAACTACATAAAAAGAGACATAATCTCAAACAAAGGGACTTAGATGTGGCTACCTACACTAAAGAATTTCAAAAATTATGCCTTAGGTCTAGAGTACAAGAGATAGAAAGTATCAAAGTAGCTAGGTTTCTAAATGGACTTAGGTGGAACATTTAAGAGGAACTAAGTCTCTTTAACCTAACTACTATCCATGGATATTTCCAAATGGCCCTTAAGGTGGAGGAAAAACTTAAGAAGAAGCAAGAATCAAGTACAAGGGGTAGAAGAAGAGGTAGAGACTCTAGAGGAGGACATAAAGGAGGTTCTAGTGGCAAAAGCAATGAAAATAGAGGCAAAGGAGACTCCAAGATCATTGGAAAAAAATGAGCCAGGCAATAGAGGAAGCTATGGTAGAGGAAGGAGTTCTAATAGTGGTGGAAGAGGTAGATATGGTGGTTTTGGAAGAAGCTAAAATATCTCTTCAATGAAGTGTTATAACTGTTGACAGTTAGGTCACCATGCCCATAGGTGTCCAGATAAGCCATCATTTTCACAAGGAGAAAATAAAATTGCATATGTGCAAGAAGAAGACAATACTAAACATTTTGAGATAAGTCTTGATTCAGAGAAGGGAGAGAACCTAATGCTTAGGATAATATTGATCAAAGAAACTAACAAGGAAGAACACAAACAAAGGAGAGCACCGTTTAGAGTGAAGTGTAAGATTCTTGGCAAGGTGTGTAGAGTCATCATATACTCAAGGTCAATAGATAATTTGATCTTAGAGGAGGCAGTGCAGAAGTTGAAATTGAACAAGATACCTCATGCTTACCCCTACAAAGTAAATTGGTTGAACAAGGGGAAAAACATACTGGTTAATGAACAAGTATGGGTTGATTTCACCATATGGAAGTATCAAGACAAGATAATTTGTGATGTAATACCAATGGATGTTTTCCATATGTTACTTGGAAGACCATGGTAGTGTGATAGAGAAGCAATCCATCATGGAAAGTAGAATAAGTGTTCCTTCAAGAAGGATGGAGTCATATATAAAATATAGTCCTTAATAGAGGAAGAAATAGTGAAAACTATGGACTCCAACACACTCCTCATGAGTGGAAAATAATTCCTACAAGAGATGAAGACGGAAGAAGGAGTTGGTTATTCTATCTTGGTGAAACCAAAGGAGGAAGAGATGACACCCAAATAGACACCTATGGCTGCAAAAGTCAAACAATTGTTGGATCAATTCAAAGATATCATATGTGATGGGACACTTTCCACCCTACCTCCACAAAGATAAATCAGCCATTAGATTGATTTTGTGCCAGGGGCATCATTACCTAACAAAGCTGCTTACAAGATGACACCAGAACAAAAAAAGGAGATTGCAAGACAAGTCCAAGAGATTTTGGACCAAGGACTAATTAGAAAGAGCATAATCCCATGTGTTGTTCCAGTGGTTTTGGCTCCTAAAAATGGAGGTAAGTGGAGGATGTGTACTGATTCTAGGGCAATAAATAGGATAAAAATTAGGTATAGATTTCCTATTCCTAGAATATAAGACTTAATGGACTGTCTTGGGGGTGCTAAGTACTTTTCAAAAATAGACCTTAAGAGTGGATATTATCAAATTAGGATGAAACAGGGGGATGAGTGGAAGTCTTCCTTTAAAACCATAGAGGGACCCTATGAGTGGTTAGTAATGCCATTTGGGCTTACAAATGCACCTAGTAAATTTATGAGGGTAATGAATGAAGTCCTAAAAGACTATATAGGGGTTTTTTTAGTAGTCTACCAAGATGATATCCTCATCTTTAGTAAGACCAAAGAGGAGCATATTAAACACCTAAATATTGTGTTGAAGAAACTCCAAGAAGGGAAGTTAACCATTAATGCTGAGAAAAGTGAGTTCATGAAATAAGAACTTGTCTATTTAGGGTTTGTAGTTTCACAAGGTGATCTAAAAATGGATAAAAGAAAGGTTGAAGAAATCTTAAGTTGGCCTACTCCTAAGATAGGGACTGAAGTGAAAAGTTTCCATGGTTTGGCCTAGTTTTATAGAAAGTTTGTGAGAAGATTTAGTGAAATTTGTGCACCTGTCCTAGATACCATAAAAGGAGGAGTCAAGACCAATTTCATATGGACCAAGGAAGAAAATGAAGGATTTGAAAGATTGAAGAAAGAAGTGGCTACACAACCCATTCTAGTTCTACCAAGTTTTGACAGATTGTTCATTGTAGAATGTGATGGAAGCAACATAACAGTGGGTGCAGTCCTAAGCCAAGAAGGAAGACCAGTAGCCTTCTTTAGTGAGAGATTAAATGAAGCAAAATCAAGGTACTCATATCATGATCTAGAGATTTATGCATTGTTCCAAGCACTTAAGAAATGGAGGCACTATCTACTGGCTAAAGAATTTGTTGTATACAAAGACAACCAAGCTCTAAGATACATAAACACACAAGAAAATATAAGTTTGAGAGACATAAAATGAATGGAATTTTTGTAGTCATACACCTTCACAATCAAGCATAAGAAGGGAGTGAACAACAAAGTTGAAGATGCACTTAGCAGGATGTTTCTCACTATCTAAGAAATCTAGTTGCAGAGCATAGGAGTTGAAGGATTCAAGGATCTATATGCAGGGATGTAGATTTCTTAGAGATTTACAAGGTATGCATTGATTTTGATAACCATTTCCATAGCAAATATGCTGACTACACATTAAAAAATGGGTTATTGTTTAAAGGTAAACAATTGTGTGTTCCAAGGGGGCCTATGAGGGAAAACCTCATTCAAGAAAAAAAATAATGGTAGCCTAAGTAGTTTGGGTTAAATAAGACACTAGACTTAGTGGAAAGATTTTATCATTGTCCTAAAATGTAGAATGATGTAAGGAGGTATGTAGAATAGTGTGGGATATGTCAAAAGGCAAGAGAAAATCTTCAAATTTAGGACTCTATCAACCATTATCCACATCTAATAGGCCTTGGGAGTGCATAAGCATGGATTTTATAGTGGGGTTACCTAGGACACAAAGTGGTTTGGATAGTGTGTTTTTTGTAGTAGAGAGATTCAGTAAAATGAGTCATTTTATCCCTTTCAAGACAACCCATGATGCCAATCACATTGCTCATCTTTTATTTAAGGAAATAGTAAGGATACATGGTTTTCCAACCAGTATTGTCTTAGATAGGGATGTGAATTTTATGGGGCACTTCTGGAAAACACTCTGGAAGATATTGGGAACCAATTTAGAACATAGCTCTCCATATCATCCTCAAATGAATAAACAAATAGAGGTAATCAACATATTTCTTGGAAATTTGTTAAGGTTTCTAGCTAAGGAGTATGGGCAAGCATGGGAACAAGTCATCCCTCAAGGTAAATTTTCCTACAATTACAATACAAACAGTTTGAAGTAGGAGACTTGGTGATGGTGTATGTGAACAAAGACAAGCTATAGAAAGGCATTCCAGGAAAGCTATAGATGAAGATAATTGGCCCATGCAAGGTGTTGGATAAGTATGGACTGAATGCTTACAAGTTAGACCTACCCAAAGATATGTCCATCTCTCCTATCTTCAATGTGAAATATTTTATCAAATACAAAGGCCCTGATGTCAAAGAGTAGGAATATAATACAAACATGACAAAGGATGTGGAAGAACTTAATGTACCTATCCAGACTAAGCCTCAAGTTGAAAAGACTCTAGATTCTAGAATGAAGAAGAAGAATAGGCATAAGATCTACATGGAGCATATAGTCAAGTGGGATTACCAACCTAAATCAGAGGATAATTGGATAGAAGAGAGTGATTTCAAGAAATATGGCATCATTTTGGAGTTTATCACTCCTCAGGTACCCTAACTTTCTTATTGTAGGAGGAGAATGGTGCAAGAGCACCTCAGGGTCCTAGTAGTGATGCTATGAAATTTTGGCTTGTAGGTGGTCCTAGCCAACCATCCATGAATAAGGACTATGTTAAGAGTCCCAAGGTGTGTGTGTGTGTGTGTGTGTGTGTGTGTGTGTGTGTGTGTGTGTGTTTGTGTTGTAAATAAGAGGTGCTTAGTTTGTTTTTGTTTTTGGTTTTAGTCCTAGGAGATAGGAGCTTCAAAATTGGTCAAAATGTAGACGAAACTCCTAAATGAGTAGTGAGAAGTAAGATGGGGTATAGACATGGTTATAGTCCAAAAATTTTGGTTTTTAATCCATATAGACAAGTTAGGAGTAGTGGAAAGACAAAATTGCAAGAATTGCAAAAGTTGCTCATGACAACTTTGCAACTATGCAAAGTTGTCATGACAACATTTTCCTAAAAAGTTGCATATAGACTTAAATGGGATAAAGCCCGAAATTAGGGTCTAAGAACATGGGAAAAGGTTATATAAGACCAATTTAACCATAATTTGGGGGTTGATAATAAGATTTTACAGACTGAACTTGGAAGGAGCAAGATTTTGATAGTTTTTGTGTTACAGAGCCTTCATCCACACCTTAATGGATTGAATGGTGAATATTTGTGCTATGTTTGTTTAAATTAGTTCATGTAAACAATTTTTGTGGTGGTATATTAGCAATTTGGTAGTTTTATTTATTAGTTTTTATATTCTTTTGGTTTTCTAGGGTTGCTATCCTCTTCAGAGGCAATTATGTAAATATGGCTCCTTCTTGAGTTACCTTGGTTGGATCTTTATGGACACCTAGGATCAAGAAGGGAACCATATAAATTGTGTAAATATGTGTTTGTGGTCTATTTTGAGTAGGGGATCTATTTTTTCAAGCAAGCTCTAGGTGGGTCCAGAGCCATCCGGCTAGGTGATTGCAGAGTTACAGAGAGTTAATGAGTGATGAGAAGGATTGGTTTGTGCCAATCACAAAATAGGAAGTGTAGATACATGTGTCAAGGACATGTGGTTGAGAGGAGAAGTGAGGAGGAGTTCATTTGAATACCTTTTTATCCCTTTTGTTGTAGACTGGTCTTTAAGCCCTACAAACCCTTGAAAATAGGGTTTTCTTGGAAATATAGTGTACGAAAACTTTGGAGACCTAAGACCTAGAAAATATTGAAGCCTAGGTTGAGCCAAGAAAGAATACATAGTCATTTTGGTGGGTTTTTAAGGGTAATTATAAGAGATTCCAAGTTTTGTGAATTTAGGAGGCCTAATTGGGCTAAAAAGGGCTAGAAGGCCTAGAAACTAGGAAACTATGAACTAGATGGAAAATATTTGAAAGAACCTAGTAGAGTGGATGAAGATTGATTGAAAGCGAAGGGGAAATAGTGAGAATGCCTATTTCCATGATTAGAAAATATTAGGAGCATATTTTCCTTGATCATACCTATGGGTGCACAGTGGAATTGTGAAGAGTTGAAGAGTGTTTGTAGTTGTTGGAGAGATCTAGTTGGAGTAGAGGAACTATAGGAGTGTCCTCTAATTAGGTTAGAGCTAAGTACCCTAGTAAGGACAAAAAAGGGCCTTGAGAAGAGAAAGAAAAATATTTTGAAGTAGATCTCCCCATCATCATGTTCAGGAGATTGTGCAATAGCTCAAGGATAGAGATCTATGTGGGCATACATTTAAGCTGATCCACTAGACTATTTTGTAGATTAGGAATTTGTGTAAAATTTGAAGGCACAAAAAAATTAGAAGGTTACCCCTATAGGAAAACCTTGGAATGATGGGTTGTGACTGCAAACTTGGAGTTGTTATCTTTGATAGTGATTGTAGCAATTTGGTTTTCAACAAGATTTATGCAATTTATCACATTATTAGAGGAAGAATAAGTCTAATTGACCTATTTTTATTGTCACCAGACATTGGGGCCTTCACTTTATTGTGATTTTGCAACATATCTTTGAAGATTGTATGATCTCTGTTGTCTCTAGGTTTTTGATTGTTGTAAATATTGATTTCTCCTTGTTTGATAAAGTCTTGTATAGTATTTTTCAATTTATAATAGTTTTAAGTTTTGTATCCTTTTACACAATGGTACTCAAAAAAGTCATTTTCATTCCACCATTTTGTTTTGACAACACCATATTCAATTTCTTGGATCTCGGGTAGGGTGATCATGTTTGTCTGGATCAATTTCGTCAGTGCTAATTCAATTGACTCCCCTAGTGGTGTATAGTCACATGTTGAAAATGGGAGTCTTGGGAGATGTTGTGAATTGGGTTGGTTTTTAGATACCTTAGCATCTTAAATTTTTGCAATCAGTGTTTGGGTTTGAGTGTTTGCTAATGGCGTCTGCATTACCAATGTCTAGTTTTGCGTAGGTGCCCTTTTTAAAGAAATCTTCGGTTGGGCGTAGTTCACTATTTTGACATCAATGAAACCATCATTGGTGAGATTCTTGTTTTTTTTCCACCACTTATATTTATCAACATGATTCTTAGTGGTGTTAGAATGATTAGGATAAACAAGGATCCCCTTCTTTATGAGGTTATGTTCACATCAGGTACCTCATTTAATCAACTATTTGAAATTGGGTGCAAGTTGAAGCTCAACAGTATAAGCCATGTATGGAATGAGATTATCGAAAAACATGATTATGAGGTCCAGTTGTGGGACATCATAAGTGTTAGAATAACTAAGAGTGGGGGGGGGGTGAATCAGTGGCCTAAAAAATATTCCAATAAATCAACCCAAAAACTTAGTACCACAATATTAAGCCTCTAGTTATCTTCAGTCCTACAAGATGTATGCCTTCAAACAATATTAAAAAATAACTACTACTCGGAGTTCACTGTTAAACCTTATTCTTAATATTTACTGATTAGCAGTCTTTCATTTACCGAAAAATAGTAAATTTCTTAGTTTATACCGATCAATCTAGATTAGTTATGTGTAATGCATAACACTAAAGTAATGACTCATAAACACATTAACACGTGGATTTTTAACATGGAAATCCTATTAAGGGAAAAACCAATTGGGACCAGTAACCCAAAAATTTCACTCTTTTGAAGTGATCTTGATGAAGAGATAACCCTGTTAAAGGTTACAAACACACTGTTAGGTGTGACCTTGTTAGAAGATTTAAATAGAATAGTTTGTCACTTGATCTCAGGCATCTCTATGCTACCTTCTATGACCAAACCCAGTTTAGTTTGTCAAATGGTATCTGGAATCTCATGCTATCTTCATGATCAAAATTTTTGATACTCCTTGGTATGTATCTCAATATAGAAAGGATTGTTAAGTCCTACTCGGTTAAGAGACTTTCTGAATCAATGGTTAAACTAAAATAGTAAATGATTTTTTCACACATACAACTTATACTTGCATATTTTTAGATCTATTGTAAGCTCATAATACCTTTATGATCAATGTATCTTTTCAATACATTTGCTCCACTTCTTTCTTCTTGGTGATGTTGTGCTTCTCTGTTGCTTGATGTCCGGAGAAATCTTTATCTCTTTCCTCAGCTTGATTGATCAGGACTGTATGAAGTTGTTCTTCATCAGTTTCTCTCCAGCATCATTTTTCTCTATTCACTCCCCTAATACATAATGAATTAGATTGTCTCTTTATAGACATGATATCACCATTTATCACTTCTTGATTTTCTTGTTCCTGGTGTGATCCACAATTTTAGCTAATATTTCTTTAAAGCTTTACTTTAGTTTTATCTTGTAGATTTATCCATGAAAATTGGATAAAACAACTTTAAATATTTTACTTATCTCTAGCTTTAAATTGTCAATGAAAACAATGTTAACACCCAGTTACCTCTATCTTTAGCTCTTGCCAGCTAAGTATTTTTTCATTTCTGAACTTCAGTTCCTTTCAGTGTTTTAACTCTTTGATAGCTTTCATCAACACATTAGTTCTCCTTGGGTATCTCCATCAGGGTTGTCTATCCGTCTAGGTTGTCTATTTGTCAGGCATCACTGTGAAGTTCTGCTTGTGATTATGCTCATCGGTAATGCTTGTTGGTTTTCTTGCTTGGGCATCACTATGACTTTTCTCTCAGGTTTCTCTGTCCATCAGGGTCCACTGACCGTCAGTGTTTGTAGTCACTTAGTGAATGTTGATCTATTATGCATTACTGAAAGCATAATCTTTATCTCTCTGATTCTGTGAAGTCTTTGACACTTTGTATATAACCAATCAGATTATATCAAGTAGACATCAATGAAAATACAATCCAATAACTGATTTAATGTCTCGCATTATCTTTTTGCATTTCGGTGATCAACTTAACATCTTAAAACATTTAATCAGTTATGGTTCATCAATCATAAGGTACCTTGCTAGAAATGATTCTCCATCTTTGTAGAAAGTTAGAGAAAGAATCACGTTCCTTTTTCTTAATATCACATAGATCTTTGATACTAACTTTACGTTCAATGTTATGATAGAATTTAGATATGAATTTCTCATTTAATTTCCCCAAAGATTGGGTACTATCAGGTAAGTGTAAAAACCATTCCATTGGTGGTCCAACTAAGCTCTAGTGAAATAGTTTCATAAAGTATGATTCATCATGACAGACCTCTATGTTACTAGAAAAAAACTCTTTGATGTGCTCTATAGGGTCTTTCTTACCTCTATACTTGTCAAAATTTTGCACCGCAAAGTGTGTGGGAAAATGAGGCATGAGTATCGAGTGGTCAAAGGGGAAAGGGTACAAGTCCTCTATGGTGTAGAACTTTATCTATCCCTAATTTTGAAGATCTTGTAACTAACTTTGCATGAATTACATCTATTGAATCAATATGTCAGTTTGATTTTGAGGAATATTTCCAAAATTAGGTTGTTTTCTACCAGTTGATAGATGATTTTGTTTGGGATTTTGAAAATAAATTGTAGGTATGTAAGATTTACCAGGATTTTGATTTTGTTTCTAAATGGTAAATTTTGTTGGAAATGTGAGTGATTCTGATTGGGGTGTGGTTTTTTTTGTTGAAATAATTGTAGGAACATAGATCTAAACCTTGGAGAGGGTTGATTGAATATAGGACCGCTAGAGAATGATCCTAGTTGTCTTTGTTGTGATACATACTCAAATCCACTTGGAAAAGATTATGTGAGTATTAGAAAATGGGTTTTTATAGTTTTTGGGTGTCAATGATATGATAGGGGCACTTGAAGTAACAACTATTGAAAACATCAAAGGTGCAGTTTGGGATGAACTAGCCACAGTGGAGGAACCGATCTGGGAGTTGGTTGTGTCCTGACTAGTCACGATTCCTTGAGATTCCATTTGATTTTGATTACTCCCCATGCATAAGAGGAAATGACTTGCGTTGATATTTGAGATGGCATCATTTGAAAGGCTTCTGGCACAACATGCATTTGAGACATTGTAGCATGCGTTTGAGGTTGTTGAGATGTGTTATGCATCACTAAAGGATTTTCTGGCCAGATTGTAGAAACATCAAACCTAGGAGGCAACTTAACTCCTTTGTTCAAGAGTATCGCTAAAAACTTGAGTGAGTTTCATTCAACCATGTTCTCTAAAAATAGAGAGGCATATGCATATTTTTCAATGTCCTCCAATTATTCTTCTGTTACATCTTGAAACAGTTTTGATCTGCGAGGTTGTTCATAGTTCTCATGAAACATGAATGTATCAGTGTGCTAAAAGGGTTTAATTTATGGTTCTTCCTCCCAAGGAGGGAATGGTTTGACAAAAGAATCATTTGGTTGATTCCTTATTTGAGATCTTTCCACCGGTCTATGACCAAGGGTATGTAGAGGTAGCTCCATCTTATTACTGCTTTGAAGTGTGCAAAGTGTGATTCAAATTGTTATTATAGGTGTTTCCAAAATTAAAATATGTCTTTGAGATGAAGTCTGATAGACAAAAATCTATCAGTATGGTTAATACTATTGATGTTGATTTAGACTTCTTGGTTCTACGGCACAAGTGTCCTTGATGTTGAACTTTCTAAATCTGAGATTAAAGTTGTTTGAAGACATTTACCAAAAAAAATTTAGATTCAATAAAAAAATAAAAAAATGTAGCACTCACTTCATTCATTAGTACTAAGAGCTACATACTGAGTGTATGTTCTAGATCATTTTCACAAGTCTTGCACAAAAAAATATTCCAGACACTCTACCTAAGGTTAGTCTTGTTTAATATGGCTAACAAGGTGGCTTACTACTTAATCAAGTTCTAGTAAGGATTCCGTTCAAAAATATTTGAGTTTATTCTCCATTACAGAGGCTTCCCATACACATAAAAAAATGATTTTACACAATCCTGAAGGAATACTAGAGGAGGTAGCATTCTCAATCTCTTTTTGTCATTCACCCCATTAAGGATGAATGCATTTTAATTTTAGAATGGGTTGGAATACTGTGACTGAAGAAGTTGTATCCCACTTTGGGATTTCCCTCTCATCGGCCTCACTAAGGCAAAAATAGGAAGGTATGCCCCTAAGGATGAAATTAAACTAGCTACTAAAATGAAATAAATGAAATTAAGAGTAGGTCCAGGAGTTTGATCACCCTAAGAAGGATGTGAGTATATAACTACTACTTTTAATTTCCAATTTTAAAATACATGGTGTTAATTATCTTTACCTTTAAACTAAAGGAAATCCACTAGGCTTGGCATTCTGATCACCTAGAAGGTGAGAGCATAGGCCTACTAGTTTTTTTCACAAATAAATGAGGTCTTTCCTAATTAAACTAAGTGATGAAAACTTGAAAATGCCACAACAAATAAAAAATGCTTGAAATAAGAGGGCTCTTAGTGTGTACCTTATTCAATGTTTATTTGAATTTTTATTATACTTTTACCTTAGCAAATTCTCTAGCTCCTAAGCATCTACAACAACTGCTATACACATTAGTCCGACATAAGACAAACAAAGTGAAGGAAATCCAACAATACATACAAATAAACTTAATGATGGAAATTAAATGATGAGAATTTATCTTTGTATGCATTAAATTTTTTTACAAAATGTTCATAAGCTACAATTTCCTCATTAAAATTTTCTATGATGTTTGCATTATAAATATTCTTTGCATACTTATCCTTCCTTTTAGCTTTCTTCTCCTTGTAATGATCCAAAATTATGAACGTAGCCTTCCTTTTTTTCTTGAACTTGTCATGTGTTTTCTCACCATTCTTTTATTAAACCTATTTTGATTGTTTAGGAAATTGAAAGAATAAAAGTACAGGTTTTTCAAGTGAATGCGAAAAAATTCACATTCACACATGGAATACTTGTAACCACCCTAATTTGGTCTTCTCTAAACATAGACCTTATTTTCCCTAAGTGTGATCAGACCCCTAATTATGTCAAGATAATTCTTCAATTTATTGGGATAATTCATTTTAATAAAATTTAATCTCGTAAGTGATCTAATTGTTATATTATGGTGACTGATCAGGAAAGTTATTTACCTTTCAAGTGATTTACCTTTCTGAAATGCATGGGGGTTTGGGGGCGGTGATAGGGAGCATCCTTGGTAACCTTCTGATTTTTCTTGAAACTCTTAATAGGTCTCTCTTAAGACCTCTAGGGCTTCCTCAATCCACCCTTCAACACCTTGAAGAATCAGTTCTTCCTCTTCAACCAAGGAAACTAACTATCATGTTAAAAAACACCATTCTTGTGTTCCACAAGAACCTTCTTCACAA
>MU224522.1:1248008-1287916 GCA_018584345.1 Thuja plicata
TGTTAGACGGTCAACAAGGCTAAGTAGACCTCCAGATAGATTTTCACCTTCTTTGTATTCTATTTTATTAACTGATGGTGGTGAACCTGATTGTTATAATGAAGCTATGCAGGTGGATACAAAGCTTTAGTGGGAGTCTGTAATGACAGATGAAATGGACTCCTTGCTGAAAAATCAGACTTGGGATTTATGTAAGTTACCTTCAGGTAAATGGGATTTGAAGAATAAATGGGTTTACAGGTTGAAAGAAGAAGATGGAGGTAAGAAAAGATTTAAAGCCAGATTATTCGTAAAAGGATTTGCATAGAAACATGGTATTGATTTTGATGCGATATTTTCTCCAGTTGTTAAAATGACTTCTATTCGTATTGTTTTAAGTATTGTGGCTACTGAATATTTTCATTTAGAGCAGCTTGATGTTAAAACAACCTTTCTTCATGGTGATTTGAATGAAGAATTATATATGGTACAACCATAGGGATTTGAGGTCAAGGGTAAGGAGAGTTTAGTGTGCAAATTGTAGAAAAGATTATATGGTTTGAAGAAAGCACCTCGACAATGGTATATTAAGTTTGATACTTTTATGAATGAGAATGGATACACTCGATGTAACTCTGACCATTGTGTTTATTTCAAGAGGTTAAATGAGGACAGCTACATTATTTTATGTTTATATGTTGATGATATGCTTGTAGCTGGGTCTAACATGGATCATATTAAGGGGTTGAAAAAATAGTTAGCAAAATATTTTTCTATGAAGGATTTGGAGGCAGCAAAACAAATCCTTGGCATGAAAATTTGTAGAGATAGGAAGAACATAAAATTAACTCTATCTCAGGCTGATTATGTTGAAAAGGTGTTGCAAAGATTCTCCATGAAGGATGCCAAAGTTGTCACTACACCTTTGCCTGGTCATTTGAAATTGACTACGGAGATGTGTCTAAAGACACCAGAAGAAGAGGCTAAAATGGCCAAGATACCTTATGCTTCAGTTGTAGGGAGCTTAATGTATGCTACGGTATGTACTAGGCTAGACATTTCATATGCAGAGGGAGTTGTTAGCAGGTATATGAGTCACCCTGGGATTGAGCATTGGAATGCAATCAAATGGATTCTCAGATATTTGAGAGGTACATCTAATAAGTGTTTACACTTTGGGGGCTCTACTACTACTATTCATGGCTATGTTGACTCAGACTTGGCAGGAGATGTAGATACTAGGTGGATTACTATAGGTTATGTATTTACTGTTGGTGGGACAACAATGAGTTGGATTTCTCGGTTACAAAAGATGAATGCTTTATCCACTATAGAGGCAGAGTATGTTGCTGCTATTGAGGCAGCCAAGGAGATGATATGGATTCAATTCTTCATGGAAGAATTGGGACATCCACATATGGATAACTATCTGTATTCAGACAACCAAAGTACCATTCATCTTGCAAAGAATTCTGCTTTGCACTCAAAGACAAAGCACATATAGTTGCGGTATCATTTCATTCGGTCAGTTTCGGATGATGGGAAGTTAAAGCTGGAAAAGATTCATATAGATGATAATCCATCAGATATGTTTACAAAGGTTGTAATGAGGGAGAATCTAAATTCTTGTTCAACTTGAGTTGGTCTTCTAGATTGAATAGACTAATAGAACAACAGTGTCCAGGAAGGTTGGATCCAGTGGGAGCTTCATAGGGTAGTGGTTTAGCTACAAGATCAGTCTCCAAGTGGGAGAATTGTTGGTTTATGTGGAGTCTAATCAGTCCCCAAGTGGGATATTGTTATATTATGGTGACTGATCAGGAAATTTATTTACCTTTCAAGTGATTTAACTTTCTACAATGCGTGGACCAATTTCTTGACTGACATGTTCTGACCCTAAAGCGACATAAATTTTGTATAAATTGGCTTAGGGTTAGGGTTTCATTATTATGTTGTATATTTTACAGTGGTATTGAGCTGTGAGGGATCTACACATTGCGATATGATTGTAGTCACTAGATAAGAATAATATTGGACTTTGTTGTTTGGTGGATGTAGCCCAGGGATTGGGTGAACCATGTTAAATCTTTGTGTCTTGTGTTCTCTTCTGGTTTGGTTTATTATTCTTTGTTATAGATTATATTTCTGCATGTAATTGTTATTTCTACCTTGTTAATCCTAACACTAATCACTAAATTACATTAATTTCCTTATCCAATTTAATCAAATCAATTCAATTAAATAAAAAACAAATCAAATACATGGCTAAAGTAACTAATAAAAAGGAATTATATAAATCCTAATTACAACTCCATATTTGCAAAAGGGAAAGTCAATTCCCTAGCCAATGAGAGTTAAATCACTTGGATCACCTCACATGGATCACCAAAGATTAAATCTTTACCTCTCTTCCACTTTCAATCCTAACCTCTCATTCATCAAATTCTTCTATAAATGGAATGAATTTTAAGCTCAATTGGCCCCTAATTCTTGATTGTTGAAAGCAAACTTATGCTACAAATATTCTTAGATATCTTAGCGCATTTTAGCTCATGTTTCTTAGAATTGTTATAATATTTCATTGGAGCTTTAAAATGAACATTTATTGAGCATTTTAGATTAAATCCTTCAAATATTTCATTTTAAGCATGTATATGTCATTGATTTATGCATAATATGAGGGCAATTATAACATATTTCACACTCTTCTCAGATAGGGAGAAATAGGTCAATTTTAGTGATTGATATGCTTTCTAACTCTTACTTTCCATGTTATTTACTAATATAATGACTTATTGAAGTGTTGTGTTGTAGACAACAGGTACACAAAATAACACACACATTTTTGGTGCCCACTATGGGGTTGATCCTCAGATTTTACCTTAGTTTCTCTTCATTTTTGACTAATTTGTCTTCTCTATTTTCAGGTATAGAGTCGCTAGGCACCAAGGCTCACATGCAGAAAATGAATTCACATTGAGGAAATTGGATCACATCCTAGATTTCAGAACTCACATCTAGGGAATCTCATATCTTTTCTGGTAAAATCTCGCAGCCCATATATTCTGTCGCCTTTTGTGAAAGTCATCGCATTTGGGAAAGACTCTTACATATTGGGTTTCTAGGATCACATCTAGGAAAGGCAATCACATCTGGTCATTTGAGTTGCAAATTAAAATGTCTAACCTCTAATCTTATGACCTTGTTTTCTTATGTCTTTTAAACAACCTAAATTTTGATTGCAGATTGCTGTCAGAGCCTTTTTTCTCAAAAAGGTGGAGAGAAATTACTAATTTGTGGTTTGCAGGTGGTTGAATGGTTTAAATTGATTTAATTTTTTTTAAAGCATTGAAACTAAGAACATTTTCCAATCACTTACTAAATCAATTAGAGGATTATTCTCTTTTCCTTTAAGGAAAATCAGAAACTCAAAAGTTGATTTAGGATTTGAGAAGAATTTGTGGGAAAATTGAACAAAGGCAAACTCACATTCGATAATTTCTTTTGGGAAGTAATTGAACCAAGAAAAGCATTTAAATCTTGTGGCTAAGTGAACAATTTCAATAGTATAATTTCTTTTGGAAAGTAATTGAACAAAACAAAACACTAATATTGGGGGAAAAAGAACAAATTCATTATCTAATTTTGGAGAAGAAATTGAACAAGTAAATCACCTAATTTGGGGAAATTGAAAAAAACAAAATTTTATTTTCTAGTACTTTGTGCTTTCATAAATTAGGAATTTAAAATCAAACTTAAGCTTATCACTTAGTCTCACTAGAGAATTTTCTCTTCCTTCCAAGTTGAGGAATCAAAGACTCGTCATGAGAGATTGAGTTTTGAGTGAAGTCATTTGAGGGAAAGAACTTGCTTGGAGAGTTTGTGGGAGAAAGCAACATGGAATAGGAGACTATGTTGCTCTTCTTTTGAAGAATTAGAAATCTAGACTCCTAATATTGCCAATCCTTTTCAATTGCTTTCAAAACATTAGAGGGCCTGCCGGTTGAGGAAAAAATGTCCTAGGATGAACCAAGTGAGGATAGGTTTATGCCAACCCTTCCAAATCACTGTAAATAATTTCTTCCTTATAGGCTAAAGCCTCGGAAGATGTAATCAGTTTTGTTCCTAGAATTTTGACATCATTCCTTGAACATGATTGGGTGTGTGTAGAGTGGAGCCGATTTAATCTTTCTTGTGAGAATACACAAATTTGAGTACTCATAGGGCTAAATGCCTCAATTTTTCCTTGTACAATTCTATGGGAGATGGTTGCGAATGGATGCCCCAACATAATAAACACTTGTAGTCAAAATTACCTGATTCATCTTTGAAAGGGTGATAATCTTTGTGCAAGGCAAACAGTAATTGCCCCAAGATACTCATCATTTTGTGCCCTCACTTGAGTTTGGAGTCGGCTAATACAACAACATGACTAGAGCCATTGTGTGCTTGGTGATGGTCATTATGATTAACATGTGAGTGTGTACCTAAGTCTACAAGCAAATATTTTCATTCTATGCTTAGAAACTAGGGAATATGGAAAGTGTTTTTGTCATCATCCCTTAACAAAGGAACATTACTTGATGTTCTTTAACCTCACTAAAAATATAAATCCTTGAAACAAGCAATAATATTCATTCCCTAACATACAAGCTATTTTCAACTCACTGGAAAGTCTCAGAAAAAAACTTACTATCAAACAAAATTTCACGTACTTCGAGACAAAAAAGACAAAATATGAAAAACCATCAAAGGCTCATTTCTTGTCTATCTTAGGTCACATATGGTTGCATTAGCTTGCATCTAGGGAGAAAACTTTCTTTTGGTCATTCCTGCCTGCCATTTAGGGAGAAAGCTTGCATTCTGCATTTCAAATCTTGCATACAGGATTTAAAAGCTCACATTTGGTTAAGAAAAACCTCGCATTCAGTGTGTCACATCTAGGACAAAGGGAACTTGTAAATTTGTCTCTTAGAGAAATTAAGTACATTTGGATCCCTTTTTGGCTCTTTAGTCTGGTCTTGTTGCTTTTTCTGGTCCACCAGTTGTTGTTTCAAAACTTTTTCAGAAGTCTACCTTGCATGTCCTTTTGGGTTCTCATAATTGGTCTCAAAACATGTGGTTTACTCACTTCTAAAAAAAAATGGATTCCCAGCTCACTATCAGGGAATTCTAACCCTCTGACACTGGAGTCGTTCACTTACATCAAACACAAACAAAATTCTACTTGGACACACTTACTTGGACAATTTGAGACTCTAATTGACACTATTGGAAACCTTTTGACATAGTTGAGATTCATCTTTCATAGTTAACATAAGACACAACAAGTATCTTGTCGACGAATTGGAAGTACCTCCTAGATTACTACAATTTCAACAAGGAGAAACATCTCGTAATCCCCTATTTGACACAATCACCTATAATGGATGCTCCTTAGAACGAATGGAGTAAAGCTTTTGAAGAATACAACAATGACAAAAACCAAAGAAATGAAGGCAATAGTAGCGAAGAAGAAATACATATTACTCATCCTTTGTTTGACTTGGATAGTGACAGAGATGTACCCGAGGAAGAGTATAACAAACTCAGATAAAGTAGAAAATTCCAAAGGACAATGGAAAAGATCATTGGTGAAGACAAAAAAAAATACTTTCTACATATAGCATCCCTTGGAGTCAAACTCCCTAAATATTATGATTTTGAAAGACTAAAGGAAAAAGATATACCATCCCCTATCTTTATTCTCACCAAGCAATTGACCTTGATGCAAGCCAAACTTGCAACACTCAAACAAGAAAAGGTCAAACCAACAAAAAAATACTATTTGGACCACATTTGTCCATTTCCTTTTGACAAGAGTATCAACATGATTCCATTTCCTCCCAACATGGAAAGGCCCAAATATGACAAGTATATGGGAGAGTCTAATCCACATGACCATGTGAGAGAGTTTTTTTCTCTAAGCATAAATTACATGCACGAACCTACCTACCTAATGAGGCTATTTCCAAGAATTTTAGGTGGAAATGCTATGGAGTGGCTCTCCAAACTCACACCAAAGGTGAAATCTTTTGAGGAGTTAATTCAATGTTTTATCCAACATTACTCCTATAATATACAACATAACGTAACCATGATGGACTTATGTAACAAAAATAAAAGGAACGGTGAATCCTTTACACACTTTTTACAAAGGTGGAGGAAAATATTTGCTAGGTACTCAAGAGCTATTCCCGAATTGAAAAAGATGGAAATCTTTATTAAGAACTTGATACCTGAATTAAACTATGCTTTGCAAATGCAAGATTCACCTAGCTTTGATAAGATGATCAAAAATGCCATCCATATTGAAGAGGTCATGGTTAAGAAAGGAGAAATCACACTCCAAAGTGATAGTAAATCTACCAACTACAAAAACAAGACTAAGTGGTGGAAACAAAATAAGAATGTTGTTACTGATGGAGTGGTAGATGCATCCAATGTTAATCCTAAACCAGCAGTGTTCAATTTAACAAATAGCTTACAAGAAAACAAAGAGGCCAAGGTAACAACCACAATACCTAAAGTAAACAATGAGAACAACAAGAGTATACCATAGACTTCTAGACCTCAATGAACATTCACTCCTTTGGGAGAACCTCTTGAGACAGTTTTGAAGACACTCTTGGACAAAAAAGTTCTTACAATTCTCGATTCAAAACCACGGGAACCAAAAGTCAAACCAAGATGGTGGGATGACAATTCTTATTGTGTCTTTCACAAAGAAAAGGGACATAAGACTAATAATTGTGTTAATCTTTAACACGTTATACAAAACCTTATTGAAGGAGGCAAGATCAAAGTGGATGGACACATCACTAATGAAGACCATACAACATTTAACAAACCATTCCCTAATTAAAAGAAAGGGGAAGCTTCCAAAGGAAAAGGAAATGAAGTGAATTACACCTACTCCAATAATGATAATGTGATCAACATGTTGGACATTAAATATGAATCAATCAATGTGATCACTATTAAAGGTGTTAAAGACACATCCATACAATCAAATGCAGTGACCCAACGCAACGAACAAGTCACAATCAAAGGAGTTAGCACCTCATCAAAATAAGAGACATCCTCAAAAGTACTTTTTGTCACCATTCCCAAACCAGAAACAACAAGACAAACATTTACCATTCCTTCAGCAAACTATAACTTGGTGGATCAATTGCAAAGAACCTCTGCTCAAATTTCTATATTTGAGTTACTCAAAATCTCTTTAGTGCACAGGGAAGTTCTTGAACAAGCCCTAAATTATACAAATGTTCCAAAAGACATTGATGTAGACAAGTTCCAGGTCTAAAGACATGGTGATGAGAAGGTTTGGAAAGACACTAAAACTTGAAGAAACTAGTATGGGAGAGTACACACTAGACATGACCCCATCATTGACAAAACTTCCTATGTCTCGAAGATCTTATGGAAAACCTTCCTCATCTTTCACACCTACTACATCTAAACAACCAGACATTCAAAAAGCAACTGGTATGGTTAGAGCCTCTACTTCTCAAGAGGTTGAAAAAGAAGAAAAAGAAGTCTTGTCTTGGCTCTACAAAGGAGAACATAAAGAAAATGAGGAAAAACATGTGGAGATATCCCCATAAAAGTATGGTAAAGGATATTTTCTTCTCAAACAAATGGAATATAAAGGGAAGGGACCTTTAGGAGATAAAGGAAAAGGACTTGTTGAACCTATACACATGGAATTCAGAAATACGAAAGACAAAATAGGATTAGGTTTCAATAACAAATCAGAAAAACCCTACTTCAAGAGATGGTCCAATCTTTGATGAAGGAGGTGATCATGAAGAAGAAGAAACAACATTAGGACCATGGACCTATGAGAGATTATTGCATGTTGGTTTAGAGTATCTCAAATATCAAGGAGAAAGATATGTAACTACTTTTGTAACATAACAAGAGACCCATGTTCCTTTATTGACACAAGCTACTATTCAAGAAGTAGAGGAAACAATAGAAGACTCTCCAACAGTCCCTTTGATAGAATAAAATCCCGAAGAAATACCCAACAACAAGATTTACATCCTAATTGGGGGAAGTTGGTCACAATTTCACATGTCCTATATTTACCTCACTTTGATCTACAAGTGGCTAATAGGGTGCATCAGATAACTATTGCTGAGTTTCTAAATAGATTAGATGATGAAATAACAGACTCACATGATTATGAATGGGATAACTTGTCTAATGCTACTATGGACATTGAGGTAGATGTGATTCATAAATTTGCACTGATATTGGAAATAGGAGAGAGTTCTAACACTTTCCCTAACACTATTGTTGTTCTAGAATTAGATGAGATACCACTACCTAGGATTTTTAATGAGGAAAATAGTGTTTTACTAGGTCTAGAGGACATTCTAAGACTACAAGAAATGAGTTCCATCTTGATGAAAGAAGAAGAAGAAAGCACAACTAATGAGTCACTAGAGTTAGGTCTGCATATCACTAAAAATGAACCTATTAATGACGATTTAACTCTTGATGATCTAAATGTTGTTGAAGTTGACTTAACAGAACATGTCTTGTTAGTTAATAGTTTTGATGCTGAAGCGATGTTTTCCTTACCAAAATTTGAATCATTATCCTTGATAAACCCTGACCTTATTGATTGGACTAATTCAGATCTCACTCCTATCATGAACTTCCCTAATGACTACACTTTGGCCTTTTATCTAAATGCTTGCAAACCTTATCCTTCTTCCACCAATGCAAGGAGCGTGAACATGTTAGAGGAGGATATCAAGTTTCTTAGTCAAAAATTGAAAAATAAAAAGAAACAAAGAACTGAAGGTAAAAACCACATTGTGGCAGTATCAGATTCTAAAAAAGTAAAAATAAAAGATGTATCTGATGGTGAAAACCTCCCAGAGGTACCAAAAGATGAGATTCTTGATATCCTCCCTAAGCACTTTCAAGAAAGATCTTCAGTTTTGATAGAACCTACACAACCAGTTAACTTGGGAACAACTGAAGTTCCTCAATTTGTTCACCTAGCACAATCCTTATCAAAAGAGGAGAAGATACAATTCACTGAGTTCCTGAAAGAGAAAAAGGTCAACTTTGCATGGTCTTACACTGATATGCCTGGAATCGATCCTAAATTAATAACACATAATTTATCTATAGCTCCTAGGATCAAACCTGTGAAACAAAAATTAAGAAAGATGCATGCTCATGTTGAATTACTGGAGAAAGTAGAGCTAGAAAAATTATTGAAAGCTAGATTCGTAAGAGTCATCGCTTACACAGGATGGATTTCTAATGTGGTACCAATATCTAAAATAGATAAATCTATCAGGATTTGCTTAGAATTTAGAGACTTAAAAAAATCATTTGCTAAAGATGATTTTCTATTGACAAAAAATGATATGATCATAGATCTTACAACACGCTATCAGATGTACTCACTCATGGATGGTTTCTCAGGCTACACTGAGATTAAAATTTCTCCTGAAGACCAAGAAAAGATAGAAGTCACATGTGCATGGGGAAATTTTTGCTAGAACCTTATGCCATTTGGATTAAAGAATGCTGACGCTACATACCAAAGAGCTATGACAACAATCTTCCATGATCTGGTACATAAAAACATGGAGGACTACGTGGATGCTTTCTTAGCCAATTCAAAAAATAGAACTACTCATATTGAAGACTTGCAGAAGATATTAGATCGCATGGAGCAATTTCAACTCAGGCTTATTCCAAAGAAATGTGACTTTGGAGTCCAATCAAGAAAGTTACTAGGGTTTATTGTATCAGCAAAAGGAATTGAGGTGGACCCTGGAAAAGTTAAAGCTATACTAGAAATGTCACCTCCACACAATATTAGTCAAATAAGGACACTACAGGGAGGACTTTAGTCAATCAAAATATTTATGTCACAACTTGTAGACATAGCACAACCTTTTACTAAACTACTACATAAGGGTGTTACCTTCAAATGGGATGAACATTGTGAAAACAACTTAAAATAATTAAAGGATTACTTAACACTCCTCCTATTCTCATGGTGCCCATTCATGGAAAGCCATTACTCCTATATATCTCAGCTATGACTACATTACTGGGATTATTTCTAGCTCAAGAAGATGAAACTAAAAAGGAAAGAGAAATCTACTATATCAACAGAACACTGGTGTCTTATGAACTCAATCACAGTATAATTGAAAATTCTTGCTTAGCAGTTATCTTTGCATCAAAAAATTCAAGACATTGTATGCTGTCACATATAGTCAAGCTTATTTCAAAGATAGATCCACTCAAATACCTCTAAGGTAAGATAGCATTAACAGGAAGGCTAGAAAAGTGGGTCCTGATTCTAAGAGAATTTGATATTGAGTATATGGATAGAAGGTCTATTAAAGGACAAGTCCTTGTAGGTCAATTAGTTGATTCACCCTTGCAAGATGATGCACCTTTGATAATTGAATTTCCTGATGAAACAATTATGCATTTAACTAAACATCCATGGAAGATGTACTTTGATGGTTCTTTCACACAACAAGGCTCTGGAGCAGGAGTTCTATTCATCACTCCTCAAGGTTACAAGATACCCAAAGCATACAGATTAATGTTTTCATGCACAAATAACATTTCTGAATATGAAGCATTAGTGAATGGTCTTAAGTTGGCTATGGAATGGAATATCATAGAGTTACATGGGTATGGTGACTCCCAACTTATTATTAACCAAGTAAATAGAGACTATCAGACTAAAGATGAGAAGATGATGCCTTATAAAAAAATGGTTGAATACCTAAAAAAGTACTTTGTCTTCGTCACATTCTAGCAAATACAAATGATTGAAAAAAAAGTTGCAAATGCTATGGCTACACTAGCATCCATGTTACAACTAGAAGAACATCAATTTTTCTATGACTTCTTGGTGGAAGAATTATCCTATCCAGCTTTTGATACACCTGAGTACCAAGTAATTTCTACTTTAAATACCCAAGACCAATCCCGGTACGCCAAACTCATCACCTATCTTACTGACCAAACTCTACCCAATGGCCTATTAAGAAATGTAAAACAAGCCTTAATTAGGACAACATCACGTTATGTCCTCATTACTAATAACTTATATAGACAAGGTCTCGATGGTACACTTATTAGGTGTTTAGGACAAGAAGAGTTAGATCACGCATTAAAAGAGGTTCACGAAGGTGTATGTGGATTGCACTCAAATAGATTTTTGTTAGCTAAAAAACTACTAAGAGTTGGCTATTACTCGCCCATGATGGAAAAAAGATGTTGTTTTATTTTCAAAAACATGTCACAAATGTCAAACACGTGGAAATATCATCCATGCTCCTGCTAGAGAACTCATACCATTTATAACAGATTGGTCATTTCAGCAATGTGCCTTTGATTTGGTTGGACATATATATCCTAATTCTTCAAGTGGACACAAATACATCATTAAGACCACTGAGTATTTCACTAAGTGGGTTGAAGCCATGCCACTGATCAAAGCCATTAGAAAATAGGTGGCTATGTTTATCTTAAACTACATTATTTCTAGGTATGGGATACCCTCTTCTATTGTAACAGACAATGGGGGTCAATTTAAAAACCAAGACATCTAAAGACCTTTGCACATAGTTTCACATCACTCAGCATTGTTCTTCAATCTATTATCCTCAAGGTAATGGAAAAGCTGAGGCATCTAACAAGAACATTCTTAAAATATTACACAGAACTGTGAGTAAGTCTGGTAGAGACTGGCATTTGAAACTAATCTAGCACTTTGGGCCTACAAAAAAAGTATCAGAACACCAAATGGAGCCATGACATTTTCTATAGTCTATGGCACAAAAGCAGTGTTACCTATTGAGGTAGAAATTCCATCTTTGCAGGTATCTCTCCAAGGTCTTGTTACTGATGAACAATACCGCATTGATAGGGTGAATGCACTAGAATTACTTGATGAGCGCAGACAACAATCTTTTGATCATCTAAAAGTGTACCAAAAAAGCATGTCAAAAGGATACAATAAAAAGGTTAAACCACAACAATTTCAAGTGGGGGATCTTGTTCTAAAAGAGAATCCTAAGAACCAGCCAAACAGAGGACAAAAAGGAAAGTTTGAACCCAACTGGCTGGGGCCTTTTGTCATTACTGCAAATTTTGGGACTGGAGCGTATCAGTTAGCTACACCTGAGGGAGATGTTCTTCTCAATCCCATTAATACTCTACATTTGAAGTGGTTCTACGCTTGACATCTGGCTAGCAGAACCCCTGCAGTGAAAATTATCAGAAAATACCAAAAAATTTAGAAAATTTATCCTGAAGAAATCCAAAAATAGTGGAAAAAGTATTGAAAAAAGGTATCCTTGGTGAAAATCTGGCAAATAGGCACCTTGATACTACAAAAAAAATTAAAAAAAGAAAAAAGAACAAAAAAAATGAAAAAGAGAAAAGTGCCTTGACGAAAACCTGGCAAACATGTGTCTTGGTAGCAAAAAAAAAAAGCTTTTCCGAGTGGTGAAAACCTGGTAAACAGGCATCACTCGTACTCTGTACTCTATCTATCAATGCATTGATGATACTAATCCTTCATGATCAAACATGTGCTATTGGTTGACTTTGATTCCTTACAGATGTCCTATCCTTGCCTTGGATTTTTCTACATTTCCGTCTTAGGAATAGTCATTCTGCACTGGGGGCATCTTCGCTAGCATGTTAGGTTGCGTTTGCTAGGTTGTCCTAGGTTCCTATCTAGGATGGTTTACCTCTCAAAATAGTATTTCTGAATACTTGCATCAAAACGTCACTGTCACAAACAAAGGTTTTTCTTCAACATCACTTACCCGTAATAGACATCATACTAGTGTTTCTCAACACTTTAAACACACTTTCAATGGATCTAGTGTTTCTTAACACTTTAATCAAACACTTTCAACGTACTAGTGTTTCTCAACACTTTAATCAAATACTATTAAATGTACTAGTGTTTCTCAACACTTTAATCAACCAGTGTTCCTAAACACTACATTGGATTGCAATTGTTGACAAAGTTAATCTCATACACTCAGACATGAAAAATATATTTCTTAATTCCAAATTTTTATTGATGAATCTCTATTGCACTTGAAAAAATGAATCCACATTATTTTTCAATACTACTTAAACACATAGTCTGGTCTTGGTTTGATTATGACTCTTTTATGTTCCCATTAAGTTTCAAACTTGGGGAATCTAAGCGGTTATAAATTTTCTTTGATTGATTATCAATTGGTGATTGTTATGTCTTCCGAGTTGCTCCATGATGTCTATTCAAAGACAAAGAGTCACAAGGATAGGGGGCATAATGTTTTCTTGTTTTTTTGCGTATGGTGATTGTTTGAATAATCCTTTAAAATTCACCTAACTTGGATGTTTATGGTAAGGTTTGCTAACATGAGTGGATAGTGGCATATATCTTGATTCTTGTTATGTGTAAACTATAGTGAGGTTGAAACAATTTCCTTTTCTATTTTCTAAATTAGATTCTCAGTAAGGTGTACGAAACATTCTGTACCCAAGGATATGAATTTTCAAGGTCATTACAGGTCACATTTCTTTCATTACACTTGAATAGAACCTAATTCTTAATAATAAAAGAAGATAACTAACTTGCCATCCTGGCTTCTATTCCTCGATCCTTAGGTTTATTTCCAACATTGCATCTAGTACACATAGTATTCATACTTTCATGATACTAGTGGGTATTAGTGACAGTTGTACTATCTAGTGATGTCCATTAGAAAACCACCCAATGATGATAAAATACTACAATATATACAATTCAGTGACAGTCCTAAGATTCTGCATGTAAATGCATTTAGAGATTGCATGATTCATTTTAAACAACAACATAAGGATTTGAGCTCAAAATGATTTCCTGATTCATTTGAAATCCAAGTTAATTACATAAATCTATATTACTGATATCAATGTCATTGCATATCCATGACAGACATTCTGTATTCATAAATAAGAAAGTGAAAATACCAAAACAAAGCATTTATTTCTACATCCTAAGTGCATCCATACATATATTTGCATAAAGAAAATCTCAAAAACATACATTTGCATATTCACTTAGCATCATTTAAAACACATTTATATATTAGTAATAAATCAAAGAGCATAAATGATGTCATCACTTAATTCTTTTCTAAACTCTTCAAGTGACAAAGAACATAATCACATGCACATCAATCTAAACATCTATCAAAGAAAGAGAACCCATGAACATATAAAGATCAGGAATAACTATCTCAGATATGTCAAATATGGAACAGATAAAAAATGTGGAACTATATACAGAAGAGTATCACAATATCAATGTGAAACAGATATACATGTATCAAATTCTACAGTACAATGAATGATCTCTGAAGGATCAAGATATACAAAATGTCTCAAATATATCAAAGTAAAAAATTAGGTCTAACTTCCACCCTCTCCCTCATCTAGAGGAGGAGGAGGAGGTGATACAAAAGGAGTTGGTTGAGGCATTTCCCCCTCAGAATGCTATACAATATGAGAGTAAGAAGGAACTCTCTGTCCTTCTGGAACTGAAACATGATATAATCCAAAGTAATATGCGGATCTTTATCCCTGGTGTGTATCACTACGGGCCTATGTATACCTCTCTGCTCTCAAGCTCTCGAGCTATGCATCCCTATCTACAAGAAATGCCTCTAATGTCATGATCCTAGCTCTAAGTTGCTCATGCTCACACTCACACTATGACAATGCATCACCATCTCTCCCAGGACCTCTACCTATATCCTGTCTAGTAGGTCTACCCTGTTGTTTCTCCTGCTATCTCTACTACTCTCTAGTCAGCAATGGACCTGGATCTCTCTGTGGAGCCATAAACTTGAGGTGAGTCCATCTTCCACTGGAACCCTCTCCTCTCCCACCCACCACACCACCACCCCTACCATCTCCATCATCATCCTGATCATTCAGACCCTGTCCTCTTTCTGGAGGAGGGCGCCTCCTATCTCTCCTACCATCCCTCCCTCATCTCTCCTCTCTTGTTGTGCTCCCCCTCTGCCTCTAACATGTCGATCATTAGCTGAGTGATAATCTAATGGGTCCTCTATCTGAGGAAATACCTCATTTGGAGCTGTGAACCATGGAAAGGGATGTTGTAGCATCTGTGCAAGATATCCATTAGAACAACTTGCATCTACAACATCTGCAAGTATGTCCCAATTGATTTCCACCATCTCACTGATCTCATGATGTGCAGTCTCATAAAATAACTTGGAACGCCATAGTGGCTCCTCATCAAAGATCCAGGCATAAACTGACAGGTCCTTACATCTACCCTGTATGTGGCCATATTATCTCAATACTTGTGTCACCAAGAAGTGCTCTATAATGTACCTAGTACATCCAATCAAGTACCTACTCTTAAAAAAGTATGGCATCTGCCACTTGTCTAAGGTCCACTCCTTGAAATCAAGGTATGGTCACCATATCACTCCAGTCATGTCATCAAATAATCGGCGCCAATACTCTACCTTGTCCAAATGGGCTGCTAAATCCATCCAGAGTACATATACACATAAGGATATTGATCTACATGCTACCTATCTACTATCGGCCATGTCATAGGGATATGCTTCCAGACCCAAATGTATAAAACAAGGATACCTATAGTCATGCTACAAGAATATTGATAAACAATCTCTTGCAACTCTTGATAAATATGGGCCAAAATGCAACTACCCCATGAAAATCTCCAGGAAGATACTACCATCTTCTCTAACATATCAACCTAGCCACACGTGAATCCATGCTTTCCTTTTTCAGGCATGAGAATGCCTCTAATCAATTTGGCTAAGTAAACAAGAAGACAATCATAATAATCGCACATGTAATCCTAAGTCAGGTACTAATGAACTATGGAATCATCTTTAAAGAATCGCCGAGCCATGGCAATGGCTGTAACAGAACTCGCCTCAAACTGAACCTCTTGGTCCATCACTAGAACTCGCAGAATGTGCCATACATCCTCAGGTGTGACCATCATCTCACCAGTTGGGAGATGAAAGGTGTTGTGCTCTAAATGCCATCTCTCGCAAGTGCAATCAACAACCCCTGATTCACCCTAATATCAAGTAAATCTCTCAAGACAAGTAATCCCAATCGTAAAAATATCTCTACCTCATCCCCTATCAGAGATGGGGATAATGCAAGGACATGACTTGGGTATGGTCCTGAAAAAGACACAACCTCAAAAGGAACCTGTTAATAGATAGAAAATGCGGGTTCAAATCAACATTTTAACTAAGGCAACTATGCAGAAAAGTTGTCAACTAAGTGTTTTTGATCATTAGAAGGAGAAAAATAGTCACAATGGGAAGAAAAATGACTCTAAAACCAAAGATGACTCTGGTCATATGGGGTGGGATCCTTTTTATAGGATATGATCTGTGACTTCCGGGATGCGATGGGGCATCTAGGAAGTGATCCTATTTTTATAGGATACGATGTGGGATGCGGCGTGTGAGCCTGTTTTACCAGGATGCAACACAATTCAAATCCCTATCTATCACTACTACATGCAAGGACAGATTCAAAACAGGGTGCAATCTAGAAAAATGGGATATGACATGGGAATTTTGGCAAAATCAAGATGTGACATGGGATTAACCGGACATGATCCCAAAAATAGGATGTGATGCAAAAGTTAAAGTGCTATAACTACTTCAAAAAAGGACAAAAATAGAAACTAAAAACATGGAAAGGTAGGTTTTGAGGTACTTACCAGCGGTGGGTATTTGGCTGGATGTTGATGTCGTTGGGCAAGCTCAAATCGATTCTTATCCACAGGGACCACCATCTTCTCTATAGAGCTCTCAAATTACCAGGGATACAAGTGACAATGAATGGGTAAAAAGTGAATTTTGAGATATATATTTGACTTTTTGAGCTATTTAGGAGCTCAAAACTCTTCCTAGACTATTGAAACTCAATTTTGTTCTTTTCTGATCAATCGGGAACAAAACCGAATGCGCAGACGATGTTTTACACAACACAGTAAAATTTTTATGACAGTCACCAAAAATGTAGAATTGCTCCATATGCTCCAAAAATGATTCACAGGCTTTACACAATTATTTTTCTAGGTTCTATATCATCAAATTGCACATTCTCCATCAAAATTTTGGTCTGACATCATTTTATCAAACTCAAAAATCACATTTTCAAATGTGATTAACTTGGTAAAAAGGTGTTTTCTCTTAAACACACCTTCATTTCTCCATTTCTTCTAGTTGATTCTTTCTCGATTCACTCGATCATTTCAAGTGATATATCATTCTATAGAGGGATTTTATTCTTTTTCCTTTGATTTCATTCCCAAGGGGGCATGATCACACTTAAATCAAATTCTTGCTCAAAAAGCATTAAAATGACTTCGTCAGCAAAAGACTAAGGGCATGACAGGTTCCTTCAACTAAGTCAGGATTGTTGGATGGAAGGCTTTGGTTCTCACAAGATGGATATCTTATGTCTACATTTTCTCATATTCTTATTAAGCTCCAGGCAACTTCATACTGACTTTGGTTTGATTAAGTTCAGAGTTAGTATTATCAATTCTCGTATGACAACCAAGTTTAGAATTGGTATCTTTTAAGATATTTTCTTATTGACCTTTGTTTGATCAAGTTCAAAGTCAATTCTATTAGTCTTAGTTCAATCAAGTGTGAGACTGATCTCATCAGACATTTCATTCAATCAAATACAAAATTTTCAAACTTTCTGAAGTCAACATCAAAACTTTCTTTGAATTAATGCGTTGCTCGCACATCAATTCAAAGAGGGGAAATGTAACCACCCTAATTTGGTCTTCTCTGACCATAGACCCTATTTTCCCTAAGTGTGATCATACCCCTATTTATGTCAAGACAATTCTTCAATTTATTGGTATAATTCATTTTAATCAAATTTAATCTCCTAAGTGATCTAATCACTAAATTACATTAATTTCCTTAGCCAATTAAATCAAATCAATTTAATTAAATAAAAAAAAAATCAAATACATGGATAAAGTAACTAATAAAAAGGAATTAAATAAATCCTAATTACAACTCCATATTTGCAAAAGGGGAAGTCAATTCCCTAGCCAATGAGAGTTAAATCACTTGGATCACCTCACATGGATCACCAAAGATTCAATCTCCACCTCTCTTCCACTTTCAATCCTAACATCTCATTCATCAAATTCTTCTATAAATGGAATGAATTTTATGTTGAATTGGCCCCTAATTCTTGATTGTTGAAAGCAAACTTATGCTGCAAATATTCTCAGAGATCTTAATGCATTTTAGCTCATGTTTCTTAGAATTGTTATAATCTTTCATTTGGAGCTTTAAAATGAACATTTCCTGAGCATTTTAGATTAAATCCTTCAAATATTCCATTCTAAGCATGTATATGTCACTGATTTATGCATAATCTAAGGGTAATTATAGCATGTTTCACACTCTTCCTAGATAAGGAGCAATAGGTCAATTTTAGTGATTGATATTCTTTCTAACTCTTACTTTCCATGTTATTTCACTAATATAATGACTTATTAAAGTGTTTTGTTGCAGACAATAGGTACACAAAATAACACACACAATACTTAACCTACAGATGCAATAAAATGATCGAGCGAATGCGAAAAAATGATGAGTCAAATGTGGCAATGCACAATTCAAATACATCATAATGTAAATTTAAATGTGACAAAGCACAACCAATTGCAGAAAAATAAAAAGTGATTGTGACAAAATGCAGGAACAATTGTGACACTATGCATGCAAGGTAAACATGCAGAAGGTATGCTAGAGAAAGGACAATTTTGATAATCTCGCAACGATGCAAAAATATATAAGAAAATGCAAAAAAAAAATACAACTGCAAAATAGTGTTAAAAACAAACGCGAAATAAATACTTCTAGTCGTACAACCAAGACCGATAATGACTGTTTGGTCATCTGCAAGTACGTTAGTGGTTTTTCTTCATGTCGGGTTCATCAAAATGTTATAGGGAAAATCTGCACAACTCAAGAACGAGGATTAGTAGCACCACTTAAAATAATAAACCAAACTATTAAACAAAAGTACCCCATGATCAATAGAATAATAAGTAACATCAACCAAAAGTATGAAAATACACAAAATGCAAACCAAATAAAGTATTCCAGCCATTTGTTGCTTCTATTTGTTATTGTGGGATGTGACACTTAGTGGTGATCCGACAACATCCAAACTCAACAACTCAGAGAATGATAAATGTTAAACAAACTGACATAAGTTCGATGCTAAAAGAATTAATTCTTAGTGTGAGAAATGATGGGGTTTAAATAGGATTTCTCGGTTGAATGAATGATCAAGATCAATCTGGGAAAACTAAGATCAACGGATGAGAAAATTAGAGACTTGAGAGGATTTGGGTAACTCTCCAAGACTGAAGACTTGTTTCCATTTCAAACTCAAAAAGTGAAGAGTGTTTTTGGAAACAAGAAAGATGAAGATATCTCTCATTTTTGAAAAGATAAAATTTCCAAAAATGAAAAATAAAAGAAAATGAAAGATTTGATTGTTTTCTAATTTTGAAGAGATTGATTTTTATAAAATTATTTTTTCAATTTATGAGGATCTTTTTAATTTTCATAATTTATAATTCTCATAAATTTGATTTTTTGGATTTTGGAAGATTTAATTGAATTAAAAACTCAATAAAATGAGAAATTGGCATTAGCATGAAATTAATTAGAAATTGATGTGAAATTAAATTTATTTGGGAAATTAACTTAATTTGGAGGAGTAATTAGCTAATTTGAATAAATAAATTCAAACTATAGTAAATTGGAAATTAAATTTAATTACCTCATAAAGATTAATTAATTAAAGTTGATTAATTAACAAAACTTAACTATTTAATTAATTTAGGGAAATGATTAAGTGATCAAAAGATTGGATTTTTAAAGGAAATAAAGATGAAAAATTAATGATTTCAGAACCATTAACTAATAGAATAATACATAAGACATTAATGTTTGTACACAAGTCTGTCCATTTTTGGGTGTCTACAATAATCAACTAAATTCTTTTCAAACTCTGAACAAGCCTATTATAACTATGAAAGGAAAATCTAGAAGTCCTTTGGAGTTTATTAGGGAATACCATGCGGTGGATCATACCTATCCTACCATAAGTAATCCTCAACCTGCTAATTTGGCTCTTCCCACTTCTTTACCATATTCTCAACCCATTATTCCTTCACTACTATGCTTACCTCCCAATCTTGGAAATGAGTATAATTTTGTAGAACAATTACATGCTACTCCTGCTAAGATTTCCCTTTGGGAACCGCTTCAAACTTCTCCTACATATCATGAAGCCTTGCAAAAATATTTAACCACTCTTCCAACTCCTCCACCTAATCAAGATAACATCAATTCTGTTCTAGAATGTATGCATAGTATGCCTACTCCAGCTCAAATTATTTTCACTCAAGTTGATTGACCCTTTAAGGAAGTTCAAGGTCAATATGATGACCTTAGGGTGACTATCCTTATCAATGTTATTCATAATTGATAATGGGTATAGATTAAATGTTTGTATTATGGACATGTTGAAAGAGATCAAAGTTGATATTTTAACTATTAAACCTGATTTTATTCCTATTCACAACTTTAAAAATGTTGCTAATAAAACATTGGGTATCATTAACTTGCCTATTAAGGTAGGTCAGGTCACATTAGTTTAGATACTCCTATTCATGTAATGCCCATGCCTGTTAATTAAAATCTTCTTTTGGGTCGACCTTGGTTACATGCTATGCATGTTGTTCAATCCACTCTTCATAAAAAATTTAAGTTTATCTATAACAATTTGATGTAGACTCACATGGCTGATGATAGACCAAATAGTTGTTTGAATACTGAATCCAACACTAAACCTATAACTATTGAAGAAAAATAAGATCAAGAACCTAAGGATGATCCTTCTCCTACTAGTGTCATTTCAAATGATGATTGAGGATCCTTAGATTTTATACCAAGTTATATGGGAGAGTAAAAAGTCCTGAAACTTGAACACCAAAAACCTAAACCTGACAAAGAATCTATAACATCAAATCCTCATTCTTATGATCTTAGTAACAAATTTGTTAATTCTTCTACTAATGAATCTTTAGAAACTATGAAACCTGATTGTTATGACATAGTGACTTATGAAGCACCATTAACTATTTCGGATATATCTTCTCTTTATGGTCTTGGTTATCATTTACTAGCGAAATATTGATTCAAGGGAAATGGATGTGGAAAATATTATCAAGGAATTAAAGAACCCTTAGATAAAGATGGAAATGAACATATTTATGGATTAGCTTTTAAGCCTTATAAGAAACCACAATCAGTCCCTCTTAATGTTTTGATTAATTTGCAAAAATAGGTTTTGAAGGGACCCGAAACCCTCTACAGAACATTACATCAGAAGATTAAGCATTAAGAACCACTAGAAAAAGATGAAACATAATAAAAAATATGCCTTCAAAGAGGCATAAATACTAACATCCTAAAGGACCAAAAATACTAGCAAACAATTTCCCACCCAGAGGAAAAATCAACTCAGAAAACAACAAAAGAAGAACAAGATTCACTCTTAAGGGTATCGTCCATTTTTTCTTTGATTTCCTCCATTCTTCCAATTATTTCTTGATATCATTAACACACTTTCTAGAATCAAGAGACTTATTCTTGACACTTGTCTTGGTCCTCATACCTAGACCAACACTCTCTCCATGTGTATCATCCCCTTGACCTCCTCCTTTGCCCATGCCCTTCTCCAACACATTAACCAAAGCTCTAAGATTAGTGCTTGAGGAACACATGATTTTGTATCTATGATACAGGATCTCATAAATAGTTATTTCCAACTTATCCACCCTACCAGAAAGGACATACATAGCATTCCCCTTATCTTGAGGCTGAATAAGCCTAGAGTCACTGCTCCACCCATCCACTTTCTCCTACAAAACATTATACCTAGCTTCTTGCGTCCGATACTTGAGGTTGAGCTTCCTAATTTCCTAAAAGAACCCTTTTTTAAATCTAAAAGAGTAAAGGGCCTTCACTTTAGCAGTTTGCAAGGCACACAGAGTAACTTCCTCTTTATCATTGAAATCACCAAACACCAATTTAATAGAGGACTCCCTAACCTACTAGCCACAAACCTCTTCTAGATCATCCTCCAAATCTTCAAATTTCTTGGAAGAAATAGGGAAATCATGCCTAGTACCCCCCACAAAATCATCAAAGGTGGGAACCTTATCAGTTTTCTCAACCCCAACAACACCAAAATAATATTTTGCTGCCATTTGCACTACCTTATCAACTAAATTTTCCAAATTATTAGAGCTAGGGGTCAAGTTATCACCATAATTACCTCCAAGAGTAAGAGGAACATCATTCATAGGATTTAGAAGAACATTTTCATCCTTCTCCAAAGTTTGATCTTTATTATTCTCAGTTTCCAAACCCTAAGCTTCAAAATCCTCTCGAGCTTCATTCTCCTCTCCATAATCACCAGTCTCTTCTTTAGTCCCATCTGAATTAGACATGATACTCTTGTCCACGGAATCCTCATTCTCCTCATCATAGGAGTCTTCCTTATTATATTATTTCTCCTCACTATTTCCATTGGACTTAGATTCCTTCTTACAAATTGTCAGCCCATTTTTCTTCGTACTCACCTCAATGTAGCACTCAAATTTCCTTTTTCATTTTCCTGTAGTAGGGGTTTTATTTAGGGGCTCAAGGGTATTATCCCTTATGTGCTCAAATATTAATAAAATGAGGCCCTCATGCAACATTGGCTTCTTTTCCTTCTTGTTCTGAATTGAACTCCTAGACAGAGAGCTATGTAAATAAAATAGAATATTAACAAGAACTTTGTATCAAAAATGGTTCAGAAGCACACAATGGTATGATTGATCCCTAGTAAATCTCCCATCCATAGTCACATATTCCATTTTCACATTTATATATTTGCGCCAAACATCCTTAATTTTTATAACATCATAGAAACATTCATTTGAGCATCAACAAATTTACCTTTCTCTTTTTCCGATTTTGGAAATTTCTTGGCTGCCATATCCAAAACCTTACAATTTCTATAGAAATTTAGACCTTTGTTTGGAATTCTAGTTACATATATAATGAGATCAATTGTAAGGTGAACCTTCTCACTGATAGTAACAAAATCATTCTTCTAGTCATGAATAAACTTCTATGTAGTTGGTTTATCATACCCATGGAGCTTCTCCAAATAGGGAGTTAAGACCCCTTTTATTAGCTTCTTCCACACAGTAGCCTTGTTCTTGACCTTCATGCAATTATTAGTTTCTTCCCTTTTTAAATCCCCTCCCATCCTTCTCACACTGAACTCAGTGTGCATATCCCATAGTCCTCGATTTCCTAACCATCATTAATAGGTAACTTGCCTTCTTTACTAATGATCTTATCATAATTAATATGGGCTTTGGTTTCATCATTAATATCATTATAATATTCCCAAAACTTGATTTCATTTGATTTAACACCATCATTAGCCAAGTTGTCTGCCACATTATTACACTCCCTATAAGCATGTGATATATGGACTTTAAAAAAATATTTAATAATAGTTTTGGCTTTCTTAATCGAGTTATCTATAGTCCATGAAGGGGAAAAGTCACCTCTAAGGCATTTGATTATGTTTAGAGAATCACCTTCAATCTATATGTTTTTGCACTCTAATTTATTATCTAGGGTTCAAGAATAGAAATCCCCAAGGGCTTCAGCCACATGGTTGGTTTGAGATCCCAAAGGGACCGAGATAGCAGCAATAAAATTTCCTCTACAGCCTTTGATGACTCCACCATACCACGCAGGACCATGATTTTCTTTTGTAGCGCCATCAAAATTAATTTTAACCTAACCATCAAGAGGGGAGTTCCAAACACAATTTTACCACACTTTGTTTCTTGACCTAGTGTCATTCAAATTTCAATAATCCACCACATTCTGGTTGCAATCCCCTTTCTAGAAGAATTTAGTTGCCAGATTCTCATGAATCCCCCTAAAAATTTTCTATCACAGCTAAGGGATGAGACTGCTTCTCTCTAAATATTCTATTATTTCTCTCTTTCCACAAATTCCAAGCAACATGAGGGGCAACCAATTTACCAACATTACAAACTTTATCATTAGAGCTCAGACATATCCACTGCTGGAAGAAGTCCTGTAGAGAGAAAGGGAAAATCTAGCTAATATTCTATTTTTGCAGAAGAAGCAACCAAACCTGTTGAGAAAAAAGACAATGCAAAAAAGGTTACCGGCATTCTCTTCATCTGAACAACACAAAAAACATCTGTTAGGAAGGAAGAAACCAATTTTAACAAGATTTTCCATAGTAAAAACCTTATTTTTAATGAAAATCCAGAAAAAATCTCAATTTTAGGGGTGAGAATATTTCAGGTTTTCGACCACAAAGGGTTGATGAGAGGAATATCAACTTGCACAACTGAGGTAGAAGAAACCAAGAACTGACCAGATGGCGTAATTCCCCAAAAAATGGAATCTTTCCTGCCATCAAATAATTGTTGAGTTAAAAAATATTTTCTTATCAATAACATAGAGTTAGTAACAAGAACCAAATCCACCCAGCCACTATCTATCCAATAATCTTTTACTTTTTTACCACAACGAGCTTTAAATATTTCCACAAAATTATGAGTATCCAAGAGATTACATAGAGGTTTATCCATTAGCCAAACATCTTCCCATAAATTAATCTTTTTTCCACTCCCCAATCTTCATCTTTTCCCTTTAGAAACAATCTCTCTAGCTTTGTTAATGTTGTTCCAAATCTCAGAGCCAACAACACTTTCCTCAATATTAGGATATTGATATAAGGAAGGAAGATCATAAAGGTATTTTTTTTTACATATCACATTCCACTCTTTATCTTTTCCATATAATCTCCAAACATGCTTAGCTAAGAGAGCTTTATGGATCACCCTTATAAGTTTTAATCCCAGGCCCCCCATTTTTTTTTAGCCTGCACACATTTTCCTAGGCCACCAAAGGGATACGATTCCTCTCCTTAGATCTAGATAAAATAAACCTCTTTTGGATGCTTTCAATTTTCTTAGCAAATTTTGCTGGGATTTTAAAGAGGTTAAGAGCGTAAATGACCAAATTTTGGAGAGTAGATTTTAGCAAAGTTAATTTTCTAGATTGAGACATGAGCACTCCTTTCCAGCCAACCAATTTTTTGTTAAATTTGTCAATTAAAGATATCCAAAAAGAATTAGTAACTTTTAGACCTAGAGGGATCCCCAGATAGGTGGAAGGAAAACTATTAATGTTACATCCTAGAATGTGAGCCATTCTTCTTTGTCTAATCTTAGGAGTATTAATAAACAATAGGGAGCTCATATTCCAATTAATTTATTGACTAGTGGATATGGTATATATATTGAGATATTCTTTCATAGATCTAGCTTCCTTCAAAATAGAAGACCCCATAGTAACAATATCATCCACAAATTGGGCGTGTGAGCAAACCATATTTATTGAAGAAGGATGCAAACCCTAGAGAGATCCATCAAAAACCAACTTATGCAGGTATCTACCCAAACATTCAGCCATAAAAATAATGGGAGAGATCAGGTCACCCTGCCTTAATCCTCTGGAATTCTTAAAAAAGTTGGAAGCAGATCCATTAATTATGACACCCAAAGAGGCAGTAGAAATCAACTAGAATATTAGCTGGATAACTCTATCCCCAAAACCAAATTTCTTCAAGACATTGCACAAGAAGTTCCAATTTAATTTATCATAGGCTTTGGAGAGATCCATTTTTAAGAGAAAAATTTGTTTACCAACAATGGCCAAAGAGAGGATATTCTCATGAATGGTGATGATGGAATCAAGAATATGCCTCCCTAGAACAAAACTATTATGTTGAGGAGCAATCAACAAAGGAAGAATAGAAAGTAACCTTGTAGTGAAAACCTTCGATATAATTTTGAAAATAGAATTGCAGAGACTAATAGGTTTGAATTGGTCAAAAGTGTCCTCTCCCAAATTCTTAGGGATAAGCACAAGGAAGGTAGAATTGATTTTCTTTAGCATACTTCAGCTGCCAAAAAATTCTTTAACGACATAAGAAATATCCTTCCCTAGAATATGCCATAATTTTTGGAAGAAAAACATTGAGAATCCATCTAGCCCAGGGGATTTCTCCCCTTCAAAAGAGAAGACTGCTACCTTGATCTCTTTTAAAGAGGGGATAACAGAAAGATCTTTGTTATGATTCTACAAAAGAATCTTAGAAATAGCCTCTAAAATCTTATTATAACCCGCCATATCCAATTTTTCATCAATCCCCAAAAGTAAAGAAAAAAATTGGACAACATCCTTTTTAATCTCATCTTCATTATTGACGATCCTGTCACCTTTAGAGATTTGAGAAATTTTGCTGGAAGCTCTATTTTTAAGAGTAGTGAGGTGAAATAATTTGGTATTTTTATCACCTTCTTTAAGCGAAAGGGCCCTCGATATTTGTCTCGAGTAAGTTTATTCTTTAGAAATAATATTATGATATTTGACTAAGGTAACCAGAGAAATTGGGAAGTGGTCTGAACCAATTCTAGAAAAAGAAGAAAGGGAATATCCAACGATGAGAGATTAAAGATCTGTCCAATCTAACCTGAATGTTGTCTTTTCCAACTCTTCTATTAAACCAAGTATAATTTATACCTTGTAGGTCTAAATCTAAAAGAGATTGATCATTAATAAAATCCATAAGATCTGCTCTATCTTCCATCTGAGAGTTAATACCCCAAAAAATTTCAGCTTCATTTAAGGGCATATTAAAATCCCCCATAACCAACCAACACTCATCCTTTAAAAATTTCCAACACTTTGCCAGATTATTCCAAAATTTGGTTCAACCAAGATTAGTATTAGGGGCATAGATATTAGTTACAACCTAGTTAAAATTGTCTTTAATGTTATGCATTCTAACATAAACCATATTTTCTTCTTCAAATAGGACCTCACCATGGATAATCTTTTAGTTCCAAAAAATAACTGTCTCCCTAGAGGCCCCATCCAAGCTACTACTGCTAATCCCACAACTATGGAAAATATTAAAATTTAGAACTTTTTCCTTACTTATTTTAGTTTCTTGAACAAGAAAAATATCAGGTTTATGGTCTCTTACTAGATTCCTCAGGATATCCTATTTATGAGGGGAACTCAATCCCCTTAAATTCCATGAAATAATCTTCACTGTCTTTTCATGGAGAAAGCCTTAGGGATGGTCCTTTGTTTGCCATCTGCCACATCTTACCTGTTGGTCATATTTTTTCTATTTTCTACATTTTGGTTTGGACCTGTGTAGGGTTACAAAAAGTGTTTATAGCCCCTGTTAAATTTCCAAAATTTTTATGTCTAGCTCATATCTCCATTGATCTTTGAACTAAAACCCTAAGTCTCTATGAAAAATCTACTTTAAATGATGAAAAATCTTGCTATGTCTTGCAAAGTCTTAAACCCTAGTTTCAAATTTATAACCGTTGGTTAAAAAATCCCTAAACCCTTTGTGTCTTGTTTCTAATTTGTCATTACGGTTTTGAACCAATTAAGTCCTTTTTTTTCATGTGCACTTTATCCTCCTTGCCTAGTCTCCTAGTCGCTTAACCAAGACAAAATATTCCTTTCTATCTAGCGACCTGGCACGAGCTTGTATCTCTTAATCTCTAGAAAAAATGGAATATACTCTTTTGGTCTCGAGATTTCACGTGCATTTTTTATCTTGTTTTAATCTTGTATCTTGTGCATAATCTTTGAGAAAACCATGAGTCAATATTTTATTTCCATGACTTAGAGACTTAGTTAGTTGTGAGATCTCCAGATGGACTCGAGGTCAAGGTAGGGTTACTTTTACTCTTTGGTTGTGAGATCTCTAGATGGACTCAGGTTTAAGTGAATTATCTTGAGATTAAACATGGGCCTTTGATGCAGATCAAGATCTAGGGCTGGTGGGTGATCTCACAAGGAAATGAGTAAGTACAAAAATATTGAGCGACTTAACCTTGACCATTGATCAAGATTTAATCTTGTGAATTTCGCATAGTCTCTGAGTAAACTCAAGGGTTCAAGAATCATTCAGAGACTTTGAAATTCCTTTAGTCATGCAATATTAGAATCAAACCAGGGTAAAGACAAGTATGGTCAAGTTAAATTCAGTACTTCAATGATGCCTCCTTGCGCATAATCTCCATATTTAACCATGTGTAAAGCTTAACTTACTGAGTCTTGATGTTTTACATAGTTATTGAATCTCGTGATAAAGCCTGGGTTAATTTTTGTGCTCCAAGATTTGACATGATGTTGCCACATGTTTCCAAGGAAAAATTCATCTGAGGGCTTGCGCTAGATCTCCGAATGTAACTAGAGTTTATGAAATGTTCTTGCGGCTTGGAGATTCCTTCAGTCACGGAATCTCAGAGTGAACCTCAGTCAAGATAGAGCTAAGCATGGGTAGTCTGAGATCAAGTGTAAATTGTAGATGATAGTTTAATCCTATGGCATGTGTGTAATCTCCCAATATACCTATAGTTAAAGAAATTCTTCAACGACTTGGAGATTACACAGTTGCATGATTTCTAGATTAAATCAGAGTTAGAGGCTAGTTAAAGGTGAAGTATAGATGAAAGGTTGATCGAACAACCGAAAGTATCCCTTGATCATGGAGATGAAGATTTTTAATCATCAAGGCATTATGCTGTGATGCCACATGTCCCAGTGGGTCCAGATCTACAACAAAGTAAAGAAGTTAATGATCAGTCATGTCAGATTTGATCCAATGGACGGTGTGAAGCCTCAATGAAAATTTTCCCAAGATCTAATGATCAAGGCATTGCGCCTACTTGACAAGTGGGTCGTCTGTTCAACACAGGTCAGATGAAAAAAGGGATTTCTTAGAACCAATAAAAGTGCCATGCGGATGTCAGTGGGACCATTATTGCCAATTTAACTAAAGTAAAGATCTATTTGATTGATTTTTATTTGACGGTAGGTGTAAAGGCTCAAAGAAAAAGTAATCAAAATCTACTCTTTAAGGCATTGCGTCTACATGCCATTTGTCCAATATGAAAGCCCAGGTAACCTAAAAGGATCTAAAACTCCATTTTAAAGTGATATAAAGCTTAAATATGGATCGTAGATGGAGTATTCTATGCCAAGTGTAGCCGTTGCAACCATTTTTCAAAATTTTAAAGCATTTCTCAAGGTTTTCAAGCGGTGATCTATGTCATCTTGCTGCAGAGAGTTTGATGGGTGAATCTGATCTTCTGTACCATGTTTTTTAACAGATGTTGGATATAGTATGGAGGAAATATTGGTGGTTCTCAAGACATTTATTATAAATATTATCTTCTTAGGGTTTCTGTTAGCTTGTAAAATAATATTTAAACCTTGGGCTTATCCTGTTCTATTCTTCGCTATAAATAGGGAACTATTTTATAGTTTTATAATGTGGATTTGATCATATTTTTAAGAACATGAGCTTTCCCAAAAAGGTATTTGACTTTCTACAAATCTGAAGGGTTAAAGTTCCTGAAATAATTAATATAGACAAGACATTCCATCTTTTGTTCTTTTTGTAGGGTATGGTTCTTCAACTTCCCAAGGTAGTTGGTGACTGAAACAGATTTTCTTCCCAACAAGATGTTTCAAAAGAATGATTTGTAAAAGATGATAGAGCTTCTTAGTTGTTATGATAAATTAATATTCTTTGTCATGTAATACTTTATTAATTTTACCCTAACCCTAAATGAATCCGAAGCTTGTTGCAGTCTTTGTTTCTATATAAGGACTTCTAGGATCATTTTGTAAGTATGGGAATTTTATACCACAAAAGCTAGTAATAGTTCTGCATATTTTGATCACATTTATTAGTGGTCTTTTTGGCTCTGATTTCATATGTACTTGATGCTTTAATATTAATATATGTTTGTACTTTCCTGTGATTTGCATAATTTTAATGAATAATTGTCTCTGTTTCCATTTTTTATACTCATTTGGATTGGTTTTTAAGGACATTCCAATTCATCACTTTGTAAGGCAGAGTGTCAAACTGTTTTAAGGTTTCTTTCAAGGAGAGAATTAAATCCTTAAGATAGTTTTAGTGAGTAGGAGATTGAAACAGATTTGATAGTTATTTCTGCTTTTTAAGAAGTATGAATGGATTATGTAAGGAATAGTCTAATTCCGTAATCATTTATAGGATTTGCATTTGATGTATCTTTGATGTTAAAGGTCTTTACATCTATAATGAATCTATTCCCATTGGATAAGGCACTGGTCTAATGTGTTAGGTTGTGTGGTTCCCATCAAATCTACATACAAATTTCTATCATTTTTATTTTTTTATGTTGTTACGCCTTCATGTTCAAAACTAATACATCTTTAGGGTAGTTAATAGGCCAGCCTTGCTTGAGTTTGGAACTCAGAAAGAAGAAGGATGAGAATCCTTATTTCACTTGTACTTTATCTTATCAAGTTCATAGTTTGGCTTGTGAAGCTCTGCATAAAGCTAATTGTTAGCATTTTGTAGGATTTGCTATCAGATTTTGTAGTAAAAGGTAGGAGTGGATCATTGTGAAAAGTTAATCCACTACATGATTTACTGAGGAGAAATAAATCAAGTTAGGGACACCCGCCTGAGCTTGTGGAGCTCAAAGTGAAGGAGGTTTTAATCCTCATTAATTGGACTTGTTAGGAGTCAAGAATTGCTTCTATATAGGATTTTGCAAGAAAAAGGTCTGACAAATTGGTGACTCCACTAGGTACTTTGAAGAAAAAATTTCATTTTGGTTAGTGCGGTATTCTCCCAACTAGTTTGGGGTGGCGACTCTAAGAAATATCTGCATCAGTGCTGAGTAATATATATATATATATATATATATATATATATATATATATATATAATCTTGTACAAACTTTCTCAATATGAATAACAGATATACCAGATCTTGGATGAGAAAACATCCAAAGGAAACAATAGAAGATGGATTTTCAACTACTTCTAGAGGAGGTCAATCAAAAAAGGAAAAATTGATAAAAGACTTCCTCAAACTAATAAACAAGAGGAAAACATTAAGAGAGTGGATGCAATCCAAAATAGTTATGAAGAAAACATATCAGAGTATGAAGCGGCTCCAGACTTAGGATAGGGTGCATATAGAGATTATTATTCTCCTAATGAGAGAGAAGAGGAATCTGATACTACCCTTCCAAATTCAGAAAGTCTTGATGAAGAAGCTGTTGAATTGGAGAGAAAACTCCAATAGAAATTTATCATTACACAACATAGAAACAAAGAAATGGAAGATATGATAAGACAAAAACAAATGAAGGTTGATGATTTAAAAATGAAATTATTGAGAAAAATGGAAATCAATAATGTTGAAGAGCCTTAGAAGGATGAAGAACAACCTGTCATCCGCCAAGTCTTTGTTACTCAAGACCCTAAAAATAAGGGAAAGCATAAAGCATCTAGTGTCCACATGGAAGAACCTAAACCAAAGGGGGTTTCTTTAGGTGGGATTTCATAGGAAGATCTTGTGTTAGAAGAAGCTAGGAAGGTAAAGAAATAACTTTCTAATCAATTGGAAAAGGCCGAGTTGGAAGCAGCAACAGGTGAGATTAAAATAATCTAGCTTTCTTAAATTTTATTACAAGTAATACTGCAAACACAAGTGTTACACAAGTAGCTGGTCCTAGTCAAAGAAATCATACTCTTTGCTCAGTCAAATGTGTACAATTTTTAGGTGGTAACCATGCTGCTGATGTATCAAATAACACAAAAAATCAGGAAGCTGCAGTAGGAGTAAGTGGAGCTCATGCTACTATAAATTTTCAAAGAAGACCCATCCATGTGGACAGGTATCATCTAATGTTCTTTGATGACATCCGTAGTTATCCAAATGTCATCCCAAATGAGGTAAGGGATAAATTACCTAGGTTTAATGGAAATAATTCTATAACTTGTGAAGGACATCTTAAAGCATTTACTGATAAAATAACTGACTTTGAAATTGATCATGAGGATGTAGTCACGAAATTATTTGTTCAATATTTGGATGAAGATGCTAGAGACTGGTATATGAGTTTACCTAAAAATAGTATAGCATCTTGGGAAGAGCTTGTTGAAAGTTTTAAAGAATGATATTGTGAACATGTTAATTTAGTTTTTATGTTAAATGAATTTAACAACATTAAGAAATTCCCAAATGAAAGTATGGAAAATTTCAATAGTAGGTTTCAAAAGGCCATGAACAAGTTATTTCAAGTTTTGAGACTAGATGAGGAAGTATGTTTAACCACATATTTCAATGATATGGAAGGGAACATGTCATATATTTTAAGGGATAAAAATACACATAGTCTAAGGGAAGCTTATAAAATGACTATAAACATTGAAAGAAATAGGCAAGCCTTAGGAAAAATGGGAAAGAGAGAAGATGGAAGGTTGTGGAAGGATACAAAAGGACATACAAGTAAACCTACACAGGATGAGGATAGGGTGGATAAATTAGTAACTGTAGAAAAAGACCTTGCTTCCAAGGTTGATAAAAATGTCTGGGATCCTCATGAAAATAGGCATCAATATCAAAGGTATGATAAAATCCAAAATTTGAAGTATATCCCATACAAGATAAATTGGAAGGATGAAAGACCTATTGTTGAAAATATAGAGAGCCAGAAGATTAAGGTAACCGCTAATCCTTTGAAAATAAATGTTGCATACAATTTAGAAAATACCCCTTGGTGTCCTTCCTATAAATTACCCCATTCTTCCTTTCAATGTGTTATTGCTTAAGCTTTAGTTGAAGAGATGAAGGACATCTATGAATAGATAAACCTAGAACAAGAAGACCCTGTGGTAAATATGTTCACTATGAATAGGCATAAAGATATGTGATCCTCTAAAGATGAAGAGCCAGTTGTATATGTAGATACTAGGAGAGAGCATTGCCAAAGATACCAGCAACAAGTTTTCTTTGAATCAGACGATGAACCTGATACTACGTTGAAAAATACTATCTATACCTCAGGTGATGAAAAAGAGTATCCCCATTTAAGGTTTCCTAGTGATGAGGAGAAAAGGTCTTTAACCATAGCAACAATCAATCAAGCTAGGAGTGCTTAAAATTTGAGGAATAGAAGAGTAGAACCTGGTCAAGGTAATCCTGATTTAATATTAATTAAAGAAGATATCTCACTGGTTATTGGAGGATCTCAAAGCAAAGATAAAAATAAGAAGGAAGGTACAAAACAAGGAGAGTTTCCTTTTTCCCAAGGAGAAAAGGAGGAAGAAAAATTTGATAAGAAAGTTGTTACTGACAAAGGGAACAAAGGTAAGAGCACAAATGACATTTTTTCTAGATTACCTACATGTAATATGAAACATGCTCTTATGCAAATGAAAGTGTCGGTTCCTTTGAGTGAAATGTTAAAAATAAAGGAACACATGGATACTGCAATGTTATTTTTCAAAGGGATAATTGATGACCCTATTGAAAATACAAGGGAGGGAAAAATAAAGGGTGTTGGCAATGAGATAGAGATAACTATCTTATATGTAGGTAATATGATTACCCAAGAGTCCTCTCAAGTGGACCCTTTTTATGTAACCTTGTTGATAAACAACAAACTTGTAAAAAATTGTATGATTGACTCTGGTGCCGCTGCAAATGTGATGCCATATGGTGTAATGAGAGAATTGGGTATGAATGTTGATACTTTCTATGCAAGGTGTTATGCCATGGATAATAGAGAAGTCCCTATGGTGGGAACTCTGAAAGGGGCAAAATTTAAGATGGTTGTCTTTCCTGAGGAAACTTACAAAATGGATTTAGTTGTTGTAGATACCCAACCCCATTATGGTATGATATTATCTAGATAGTGGTCCATAGCAGTTGGAGGTCATGTCCAATTGGAATTATCTTATGCAACAATCCCAGTGAAAGTGAATGAAGTAAAATTGTATAGATAACCTCGAGCACCAGTGAATTTTGAGAAGGTGCAAGATAATATGCTTAATTTTTGTGTGGATGTAGACATGGAAAGCTTCATAATAGAGAAGATCTTTCCACAACGCAAAAATAATGATCCATTAATTGAAGAGATGAACACACAATAAGGTGGCCTGTAGAAAATGTACTTTGAAAGAGCTTGTTCCAAAGAGGGATCAAGAGCTGGTGTTCTATTTATTTCTCTATTAGGTACTACATTCAAATACTCTTTCTTGTTAACTTTTCAGTGTTTAAATAATACTGTTGAGTATGAAGCCTTGTTTTTGGGATTAAATATTCCTACTAGTCATGGTATCAAATGTTTAAAATTTTATGGGGATTCTGAGCTAGTAATAGCAAAAGTTAGATCCAAGTATGCTATAAAAAATGACAGATTAAAAATGTACAAGCATGCTATTTGGGATCAGATTGAATTTTTTGATGCCTTTAACATTGAATGGATAGAAAGGACAAAAAACATCATGGCTGATTTTATAGCTAATGTTGCTTTAAAGAATGGTGATTTTAATTTGAGTGGGGTATCAATTGTGGAAGTTAAGACTATACCAATTTTCATTGATAATGTTTACAATTGGAAATTTTTTGAGGATGATCGGGATATTATCAGGTTTATTCAGTGCCTTGACCATTATGAAGGCCATCATATAGATTGTAAATCTTTAGTTGAGGTGATTGATGGCAAGGATATTGTTTTGGGAAATGAGGTTGTCCAGTTGAGTTCTAATCAGATTCCTAAGTGGTTGATAGAAATAGAAGCATTGTTCAGTGATCAAGATGATCATTTATAAAAAAGGAGAAGTGCTAAAATTGAGGATTTAGAGGAATTAAATTTAGGATCAGAAACAAAACCTTAAATATTATATATTGGAAGGAGGTTAGAATCCCATGTTAGGGAAAATCTGATAAAATTATTAAGGAAACACAAGAATGTGTCTGCCTGGTCATATGAGGACCTAAAATCCTATAGTGAGAACCTTTTCCAACATGAGATCCCACTGAAACCAAATGCCAAGCCATTCAGACAAAAGCAAAGACCAATAAACCCATTATTGGACACCGAAATGCAATAAGAATTGATTAGGTTGAGGGATGAAGGGATTATTCAACCTATAAGACATTCAACTTGGGTCTCTAATTTGGTCCCAGTGAGGAAAAATAATGATGATATAAGGCTTTGTGTTGATTTTAGGAACTTTAATATTGCATCTTTAAATGATAATTATTATTTGCCTAACATGGAGGTGATGTTGCAAAAAGTTACTGGTTGTGATTTATTGTCAATGATGGATGTTTTTTCAGGCTACAACCAGGTATTAGTAAATGAATCAAAGCAATTTAAAATTGCATTCACTACTCCATGTGAAACATATGTGTATATTAGGATGCCCTTTGGTCTTATAAATGTAGAGGAAACATTTCAGAGAGCTATGGATGTTGCATTTAAAGAATTTATTGATTTATTAATTGTGATTTATCAAGATGACTTGACAACATATTCCAAGAAAGCAGAGGACCATTGTGGGAATTTAGAAAATATTTTTAATAAGGCTTTGGAATATGGTGTTTCTTTGAATCCTAATAAATTTCAATTTTTAGTAACATAAGGAAAGTTACTAGGACACATTGTGTCAAAGGAGGGAGTAAGAATTGACCTAGAGAGGATATAAGCAATTCAGAAGGTCACTACTCCAAAGAATGTCAAATGAGTACAATCTGTTTTTAGGAAAGATTAATTTTGTGAGGAGGTTTATTGCTAACTTTGTAGAAATTGTTAAGCCTATAATTAAATTTTTGAAAAAGGATGCAAAGTTTAAGTGGAATGAAGAAGCACAATTTTATTTTGAAAAGATCAAGGAGGTAGTTTAAGAAGCACCTATTTTAAGGTCTCCTGATTACAGTAGGCCATTTTCATTATTTTCTTTTGCATCTTTTCATACAATTGCTGATGTGTTACTACAAAAGGATGAGGAGGGTTATTTAAATCCCATTGCATTTTTCAGTAAATTGCTCCAAGTTGCAGAGTTGAACTATGAGATGATGGAAAAACAAGCATATGCCCTGGTTAAAGCTGTGAATTCATTCAGACCTTATTTGGTTTGTGCAAAAGTGATTGCATATGTACCTCATGCAACAATCAAGGACATTCTTACTCAATCAAAGGTTACTGGAAAGTGATGCAAATGGATAAATAGGATTCAAGAATTTAATTTGGAAATCTATATAACCAAATTAGTAAGAGGACTTGGTCTAGACAATTTAATGACAGAAGATAATATGAATTTGGTTTAGGTAAAAAATAGAGAAGTAAAAGATTTGACAGTGACTAGTATTGAAAGACAACCCTATTATGTTGATATCATGTACTATCTCAAAAATGCCAAGTGCCCTAAGATTATGACTAATAATCAGAAAAGAACCCTCAGGTTGCAAGCTCAAAGATACACATTAGTACAAGGAGATTTATATTGGAAAGACAAAAATGGTGTACTTCTGTTATGCCTAGATGAGGGAAAGCTAAAAAGGTCCTAAAAGAAATGCATGTTGGTGTGTGTGGTGGACATTAATCTGCCAAAACTACTGCTCATAAGAGCCTAAGGGCTGGTTATTCTTGGCCCTGTTTATTTAAAGATTCCTTCAAGTTTGTACAAAAGTGTGAAGCATGTCAGAGATTTGCTTCCAAGCTAAAGTATTTTGGTGTTGTGTCGCTAAATCCAGTGGTGGCTGAGGCACCTTTTTCCATGTGGGGCATTCATTTCATTGGGGATTTTTTAGATAAATCTGGTGGTAGACATAGTTGGATATTGGTTGACATAGATTAATTCACAAAATGGATAGAGGCAATTCCTACTAAGAAGTCAACTAGTAAGGTGGTCATTGATTTTTTAGGTAATGGATAATGCTATGTGTTTTAGGTATGAATAATTTAAGGATTTTTGTGATGAATATGGAATTATGATGTCATATTCCTCCCCATATCATCCCCAAGCTAATGGACAAGCAGAATCCAGTAGTAAGAGTATTCTGCAAATTTTAAAGAAAACTTTAACAAAAAATAAAAGAGCTTGGCATTCTAAGTAGAAATTAGCCTTATGGGCTTATAGAGTAACTGTGAAAATGGCTACTGACAAGTCCCCTTTTGAATTGGTGTATGGTATGTAGGGTAGGCTACCATTGAATAATTTACTTCCTGTTTATAAATTCATTGATGAAGAAGGTCTTGAAGTAAGTGATGCTATGAATAATAGAATGATCTAGTTAGTTGAATTGGATGAAATCAGAAGAGAAGGACAAGATAAGAACTTGAAGAGACAAAATAAAATGAAATATTTTTTTGACAAAAGAGATAATAATAAAAAGTTTCATCCAATTGACATGGTATTATAATGGAATGCTAAGGTTGAAGATAAAGGGAAACATAAAAAGTTTGAATCCTTGTGGTTAGGGCCTTATATCATTCATCAAACACATGGTATGGATTCATATTTCTTAAGAAATTTGGATGATGAGGTATTGGAATTTCCAGTGCATGGACAATTCCTAAAACCTTTCTTTAATTGAAATTTTCCTTGCACAATAGTCATGTATATAGGTAGTTGGTTTTAGGTGTGCTAGTTTTCTGTAGGTTGTACATTTGTATATATTCTAGATTTTTCCTATAGTGCTATGCATATTTGTGGTATGATTTTCCAATAGATCTAGATTCTTTCCTTGATCTAGCAATCAAGCATCCTCAGTCAGAGCCACTATTGGTCATATTTTGTCTATTTTCTACATTTTGGTTTGGACCTATGTAGGGTTACAAAAAAGTTTTTTAGCCCCTGTTAAATTTCCAAATTTTTTATGTCTAGCTCATAGCTCAATTGATCTTTGAACTAAAACCCTAAATCTCTGTGAAAAATCTACTTTAAATGATGAAAAATCTTGCTATGTCTTGCAAAGTCTTAAACCCTAGTTTCAAATTTATAGTCATTGGTTAAAAAAGCCCTAAACCCTTCGTGTCTTATTTCTAATTTGTCATTACCTTTTTGAACCAATTAAGTCCTTTTTTTTTTCATGTGTGCTTTATCCTCCTTGCCTAGTCTCCTAGTCACTTAACCAAGATAGAATATTCCTTTCTATCTAGCGACTTGGTGTGGGCTTGTATTTCTTAATCTCCAAAAAAAAGGAATATCCTCTTTTAATCTTGAGATTTCACACGCATCATCGATCTTGTTTTAATATTTTGGCTTGTGCATAATCTCTGAGAAAACCATGATTCAAGATTTTCTTTCTTTGACTTATAGACTTAGTTAGTCACGAGATCTCTAGATGTACCCAAGGTCAAGGTAGGGTTACTTTTCCTCTTTGGTTGTGAGATCTCTAGATGGACTCAGGTTTAAGTGAATTATCTTGAGATTAAACACTGGCATTTGATATAGATCAAGATCTAGGGCTGGTGGGCGATCTCGTAAGGAAATGAGTAAGTACAAAAAGATTCAAAGACTTAACGCAAACTGTTGATCAAGATCTTGTTAGAATAGTCCCAAAGGATAACTGAGAGGGGGGGGGGGGGGAANGAGGGGGGGGGGGGTGAATCAGTTATCATCTACTTTAATTCTTTTCTTTTCTTAGATATCAATTAACATAAAGTAAATGCACATTCAGATAACACAATAGAGAACACAATAATTTGGTTACGGGGAAACTAAATAGGTAAAAACCTAGGTGGGAATTAACACCCAAAAAAAATTGTACTTGAGTATAATTATCCCTATTAAGAGATCTTGCAACCCTATTAGGAGTTGTTCTTTACAATGCAATAAGTATAGAGACCTGGTTAAAGGTCGGAACCTGTTAGGAGTCTTGTACAAGTAACCCTGTTAGGGGTGAGGACTCACTGTCCAAAAGCTCACTGCTAAAATGATGAAGGCTACAACCTTCAGTAGAACAAATATACACTATATTTGATAGATGAACTGTTTGAGTAGACCTGCTGTCTTGATCAGTTCCATTGTATTGTATACTTCCACTTCTTCTTCACATAGATCTTTTCTTGATGAATGAAATGTCTCTATTGTCCCAAAACAAAAGACATTCTGTTCTGTACTTTTTTTGTCTTTTTTCTTTTCATTCACACTTGGCGTTCATCAAATGAACTACTATAAGTATATTCTCCAAAGTATGTGATATTCTTTGGCTCTAGGATTCCCTTCAATACTTCTTTAGTCAGCCACATCAACCATGCAACCTGATTAGGAACACGCAACTTAGGCTGAATAGACATGACGCTTCACAAAGTCGGTTCCACCAAATTAACTCCAACCTCAGGATTCTGATAGAACATGTTTGGCACCTTTAGATAATTATCTTTAACTCATAACTAAACATGCATATCCCAAAGATAGGCGCAATTCAAGAAATAATGTAATTACATTGGCTCTTCACAGATAGTCTTCAATTTCTGTAACTGTCATAACTGATTAGCATAACTCAACTAAAACAATATATCTGACTCAGTGTGAATGTAAATAGCATCTAGAACATGTATACATCATGGAAATGAACACACATAGCTCCAGAACATCTGTACTGATAATTGCATATAGAACACTGCTATATATTATATGTTGTCATCAATGACAAACATACAATCAATTATTTGCACAGAAGCAAATCTCCAACAATCTCCCCCTTTGACATTGATGGCAACATATGATAT
>MU224522.1:1308482-1345865 GCA_018584345.1 Thuja plicata
TTTAGAACATGTAGTGTGTTTTTTGAGGATTTTACCAAATCAACTTTTAACATAAACCGAAAACACCAAACTGATATCTTTCCCTTGCAACGTGACAAAATATTTGCATTTGACCAATAACTACAAGCAATTGAACAATAAATCCACATACTTGTATCTTTGTAAAATACCTGGAACATCAAAAAGATGGCTAAGTGGCTGCCGCCATGATTTTTATCTACTTAATATTGGAAAAAAAACACCAAAAAGAATTGAATAGAAAACATGATTGGTCATTTGAGAGAGCATTCATGATCAAATAAAATGCAATGTCTTCTCTCGCACTCGATCAGCTTTCACCCGCTCGTTTTCTCCCACTCCTTTTCTCTACAATCGAAATAAAAATGATTTGGCCATTTCAAAATAGTGAATCGATATCCTTGAGCACAAGCACCAATAACATCAACTATTTTGATCTGTGGGTACCTTAATGTTGGCAAGAGTTCTTTTATTAATAAGATTACTCTGCAAGCTTGAAGAAGCGATATATTTTGGCAAATGAAGAGTGGAAAGACGATGATGTTCCTGAGATCATGGATGGACAGAATGTTGCAGACAGAATGGGAAGACATCTTTTGAGCCTAGCCCTAGATCCTTTGACAATTGGGGTAGGATCTAGACCCAGGCTAAAAAGATGTCTTCCTTTTTGTTGTGGAATATAGGCTCTGCTGCTGCAACAACAACAGACTGCGATGTACATATCACAACAACTAAGAAACATAAATGTAGGCATCATGGTCACAATTTTTTGGAGACACAACATAATTGAGTGCTATTCCCAGATGATGCAAAGCATCCACTACTTTGCATCATCTCAGAAAACCACTCAATTATGTTGTGTCTCCAAAAAATTGTGACCATGATGCCTACATTTAAGTTTCTCAGTTGTTGTGTCCCAGGACCCCTTATGACCCTTTAGGATCCCTAAGAATACATCTTAGAGGTCTTAAAATATCGTAAAGGGTGATAAGAGTCTCCTAGGAGGGGCTAGGTGAGCTTCTACCTTCACGTGGTTGGCCCTAATAAGTAGAGAATGTTAAATTATTCTTGAAACAAAGAGAAGCTCAATAATTTAAGGTCTCAGTCCACGGAGCTGCTGAAAAAATGACGAGAATCAATGATGGAGAGTTTTTAGATTATGAGAAGATGTATATGGAGTGGAGGCCAGATTGAGTACCAGTGTAGAGATGATGATTTAGTAACCTATATCTATAAAACCTTCACAATTATCCCTTCTTTAGCCTCCACTCATTCCTCTTCTCAAAAATGGTTATCTAGAAACTTTGGATAGTGTTTCTCATCCATGCACGAAATGTGCTAGTGATCGAATAAAATTACTTTAGGCCTCCAGTATTGATGAGATGTACAAGTGTAAAATGTTTTTGTGAGACTGTGATCAATTTGTGTAGTGTACATAAATGCAAGGCGGTGATTATTCTCGACGATCGATAGGTAGCTAGGACAGTAGCTAGGACTAAAGATAACACAACTCAAGAGACCATCATAGGTTGTCTCTTTCTTCGGTCTATATTATTGACAGAATGTTTTACCTTTCATTAGCTCATCAAATTTGGGGATTTGAAAGAATTTAATAGAATATTTTCATGACAACATATATTATTTAAGTTGACGTTGCACGAATTTATCTACTTCACGCACTTGTATACAATGAAGATGGCCATGCTTCTTTATCGCCATCCTCATATTCTACAAGTGTGCGAAGTAGATAAATTTGTGCAGTGTCAACTTAAATAATATACATTTTTATGAAAATATTCTATTATATTCTTTCAAATCCCCGGATTTGATGAGCTAATGAAAGGTAAAACATTCTGTCAATAATATAGACTGAAGAAAGAGACAACCTATAATGGTCTCTTGAGCTGTGTTAACTTTAATGTCCACATTCGTCAGTTTTTTGACAATTAATAAATAATTTCGACGACAGCGCTATGCTTTTGACAGAAAAAATGTCAGAGAAAAATAATTTACAACATTTATTGCGACAGTAATGCTATACGTTTGACATGGAAACCTATCCGAGAAATGTTGCACAACTGTCGCTCTTCCAATAGTTTAAGTGTCGTAAATAGAAATGTTTCAACAGACCCTTTGACATTAAAGCCATATCACCGATAGTTAGATCTGTCTGAATTTGGTGCAAACTGTCGCTATTCCAACAGTACTAATGTCAAAAATATTTTTTTGACAGTTTGTTCTGACAGAGACTGTATATTTCCGATAGGTCTTGTTATCAGAATTCTGATGGATGAACCACATGAAATGCCATAACGAAGCCATTGCCATGTGCAAGTTTCCAACATGACATGGTGTCGATAAATCGACGGGTATGTCTTCTGTCACAATTTCCAACGCAAAAATGGCGACGGACTCAAGTGTCAAAATTCTGACAAATGAGCATTGCAAATCCAACAAATGGCCATCAGAATTTGACCTCAAATGTACTAGTGCATTAACCGAGTGGACCAGAGGCCACATAAAAGTTTGTTATGGAACATCATTCTATGAAAAAACTTTTTACCGACCTAGATAACAGTTTAAACGATCGAGGAGAACATTAATTATGGATTTACAACATTAATTGTTTATGTCTCCTATGTTTATTTGATTAAGGTAAATTGTGTACACCATTGATCTTAGAGTAGGGATGTAATTGTAAAGCTCAGATTAGATCATTGAGGTTTGATATATAAATGTGTAGATGTCATTTTGTAATCTATGTTGATCAAGAAATGATCAAGTAGCCGCCATACTAAAGACATCAAAGACCATATAAGGGTTTCAAGAACATAAACTACACAACAATAATCAGTTATCAGAACAAAGGAAGGGCTACCAAGAAGAAAAGAGTAGAATTTATTATCATTCACATTGAGGTGATATTTTTTGAATGTAATTAGTGGATCTGTAGCAGAAATATTAAGATTCTATACGTTTCATATCAAATTTCTGTTACTCTCTAACAATTGGAATAGACCCCTAAATCTCTTAACATAGTAGACTTAACCATGTTATGTAAATATCTTAACCGAGTGCACACATAGATTGTGTTGCTAAATCCTCACATGAGGTAGATCTAATTGATCTCATTGTTACTCCTAACAAGGTACGATCATCAGAAGTGATCATTCTTTGTGAGCTTTAACATGCTACTTTATTTACTACAGTAGTGAAGTTTTGTGGTTCTCATCCCCACTACAGTTTTTACCTTCTAACAGGGGTTTTCGGTGATACCAAAATACTAGTGTCATGAGTATTTAAGTTCATATATGTGTATTGTATACTTTACATGCATTTAAATTTCAGCAATGATACTATATGTTTGGTATATGCAATCTACTCAGTCGGTTATTGAAGAACAATAGGTTACAAAGAATTGATTAAAAGTTTTTAAGGGTACTGATTCACCCCTCCCCTCTCAGTACACACCTCTCCATTATCCCAACAATTGGTATCAAAGCTAGTTCTCTTGTTTAGAAGGTTTAATCACTAAAGAGAAAATATCTTACCATGGAAAGGTATACACTTGATAAAACTATTAAAAATCAAAAGTTACAGTTGCATATCTATGTCAAACAATACAAGGAAACCAAAGAGAAACTCGGGGAGATGTTGATTAAGAGAAAGGACATGGAACTTCACTATTGTGAGACTAATTATTAGGAAAAAGAGATTCATGACCCATTTGATACATCTAGATATGAATCTGGGAGCATATCTGATGCATCTGAAGGAATTATATCAAAGCTATCTGAAAGAAATCAACAACTTACTGAACAAGTGAAAGAACTATAGATTGGCCAAGATACACAAATGGTTAGAAGGGTTGAAGTCTTGAACAATGCAAAGAAATCTTAACAAGATAGAAACATGGTTGTTGATGACAGAAGAAATATGACTGAAAAGTTACAAGAAAATGAATCTGAGATATTGAGACTTACTGAACATTACTTCGAGATCACTAATCAAGTGGTTGCTATGAGTCATGAGGAAAACTGAGTGAATACTGAACATGCAAGAAAATAGAATAAATTGGTGTATTGAGAGAAGAAAATGAAAAATTGAGAAATGAATTAAAGATTTTATAGAAACATAATGAAGTGATAAAGAGATCTAAAGAAAGCACTAAGAGAATGGATGAATTTTTGAACCATCATAGAAGACTGAAAAACAATACTAGATTAGGGTATACCGAGCAAGAAGAATCATCAAATCAAGCTAAACAAAGGAATGTATACTCAAATCCTAAGCCTAAGAATCCCTCTTTCCACCATTGTGGAAAATCAAGCCACACATCAAACGTCTGCAGGATCAAAGCAAAAGGTATTCCTAGAAACCCTCCTAAAGTTAATGGTATTTGCTATAGCTGTAAAAAGAATGGACATCAGGAACATGAGTATAGATCCAAGTTGAACAAACCAAAGAAGAAAAAATACATGGATAAATGTCATAATAATTGCAACATGAATGGTCATACAACACAAGCATGCAGGAAAAACACAAAGCAAATCTGGAAGCCTAAAAGAAAAGAAACAATAAATCAACCGAGAAGACAAGGCAATGCTTATGCATGGGATTATAACACTTGGAGTAGTTGTGAAACATGTGGTAAATAATTGCAACAAACTATATGAGATAATGGACAGTTAGATATAGGAATTGGTCAAACTCTGGAATGACATGTTCACACTGTCACATAGTTGGTCACTTAAGAAAAGATTGTGCAGATCAGATAAATACTTATGTGAATGAAAATAAAATTAAAGAAATCATGAGGATCATAAATCAAATGTGGAAAAGAGAATCAAATGATAATGTAGGACCAAGCACAATAGTCAGTGACACCTCATCCGATGGATTAGGTGGCTCCACCGTCTCCACCTGAGCAACACAAGCAAGTATGGAACTATGTTTTGCAATGCTATATCTTACATTAGTTCCTATATTTATTTTACATATGCCAAATTAGCATGAATGAAGATGCACTATGATATTACATGTTTGATTACTTTGATATAGTTAAGTCGGTTAATATGTACCAAGTTAGAACTATCAGTCGGTGCAAATGTGAAGAGACAACTGAGTTGCTATGGAAATCGAGTATATGGTATACTCATTGAGATGAAGTATCATCAATGTTAACCGAGCATAATTTTTTTTCACTGAGTGGTTGGTGAAGAGCATTTATTTTACTTCCCTAAGTCATTAGCTATAAATTTGATCGATGTGAGCTCATTTGTTCACAACGCGATCATAGAGCAGAATAGAGAAAAGAGAGAAAGGTTGTAGTAGAGCATTTTTGAGCATCCTATAGAGATTTAAGCACATTCTGATCTCACAAAGGTTAGTCACTACACATTCTTCACTTACCATGTTATTCAAGTACATTTTATCGAAGCCCTAAATCAAAAATCATGACATATACATCTCAAACCCTGAAAGAAAAAATGGATAAGGATAAAAATATTGTTTTAGTGAAGAACTCTACCTACACAAAACCAAACTACGAGATCCATCCACAAGTTGTAGCCCAACCAAAAAATAAAGGCACATTTTCTTTTATCTCACCTAGGGTTTTGCTAGTCCAAGACGTACGTTCCTACATTCACTGGAAAATAGGTGAAATCAGAGATTTTGAGCTTATTGCTACATACCAATCATTATGCACAAAAGGGAAGTTGAAAGAAGATCATAAACATCTGGAGGTTAAAGGGTTAACCAATGCCCTAAATTTCCCAAAGGTTTTTCACAATGAATTAATCCTCATTGTTCTAAGAAGAGTACATGATGGAAAGCTCTGGTTGGATGAGCCTAAAAACATAACTAGAGATGTTATTGACACATTCATAGGGTATCCTATATCAGAAAAAACAAAAGCACTAAGGCATCTGCCGATAACGGAGATCGAAAAGCTAAGATTAGCTGAGTGGGATAGAAGAGGTTTTAAAATCAACTCCATCAGTGATCCCAAAATTAGGTTCGGTGCCTTTGCCACTAGATATAAGATATTCTAGTCCAGTAGACCGAATAATGTACCATGCGGAGCTGGTGACATAGCCTACAAATTTTTCAAGAAAGGACTAAAACTTGATCTCTCCGAGCTGTTGTAGAGGAAACTAGAAGAAAATATGAGAACCATCATATCAGAAAGATCAAACACATGTAATTTTGGTTCACTACTACTTTGCATATTCTTCTATTTGTAGAACTTCTTTGCCTCAATCGATAAAGTTAAGTGGAAGTCAGACAGACCAGTTGCGGTACAAATCAATAAGATGATTAAAAGTCTAGGAAAGAACTTTGAACCCATTATGAATGAGTAATTTTCTAAGTTCAAAGTTAGGATGGAAAAGAAGACTCTAATTCCTATTCAATTAGTTGAGAAATACAAAGATTAAATCTACTTTGTAGTAGACACAGATACAACTTTAATCAAAACAGCAGATCGAGGGTAGCTTGGCTACCTCTGATGGACTATGAATTGGATATTGATGTTTCTTTTGAGGCTATTGAGAAACTATTGAATGAGCGTATTGATAAATCTTCTATGAGATTTGGCACATATGATGACGCCAAGACCTAGGTATCCATTACTTTACAAGTTCAACAGATGGGTAGGAAAAAGATCAAAATTGTCAAAACTTTGAAGATGAAACTTGCAATCATAGATGAAGAATTAGACAAGTTTGAAGATGAAGCTGAGGAGTAGACCTCAGTCGGTCAAAGAGAAGAAACTGAACATGACATTTTTTCCACCGAGTCAGATGAAGCACTAATTGAGGCATCTAAAGTGAAAAGGGGCCAAAGCATAAAGACCGAGTCTCCACCTAAGACCAGATCATAGCTGGTGACTAAGGATTCACCACCTTTGAAAAAAGGCATAGAAAAAATTACAAGACCCTCAGTGAAGTTTACATGCTAAACTAGAAAATAGAAGGGTACTATTGAACCAAGATAAAAGAGGAGATATGTAAGTAACAAAGATGACACAGATGATTCTGAGGACAATCCAGATCAATTCAAGGTTGTGCAGAAGAAGACATCATAGACTATTGATGAGATTGCAGAGGTAATCAAGACAATCAGATGGTTAGGACATCCTAAGATACAAGCATAATCTGATCTAACTACCGAGCACAAGGATAAACTCAAAGAAGAAATTATAGGTATGATGATCAAATTCAAACAAGTTCCAGTTGAATTTTCTACTTTAATTCCATCAAAAATATATGATAAAGTATCAGAAAGATGGTCATATGCACTTCAAACCAAGAAACAGATGAGAGAAGCAACTCTCACTCTTATTAAAGCTAATTGCATAGTTGAGAAGATAAATGATATAATGAAGTGGTATGCAAAGTAGTTTCCAAAGAAGGCAATAACACTAGATATTTTTCAAGTAAATATGAAGGAAGTAGATACAGAGAGCATACAAATATGGAATAAACTATTGAATCCACAAGAGTAAATCAAGGAAACATGGGAATAAATAGACATTACATCCATAGTCGATACTGAGAGAGATCGACTGACCACAAAACCAATTAATGTTGATGATGCAGATGTTAACAATATATTGGATGAAATTCCTTAACTATTGACTAACATGAGTCACCCAGTGATCACCATAAATGACATAACTGGAGATGATCCTGATGATAAAGCTAAGGAAGATGACACAGTCAGAGCAACTGAGACCCTGAATGAACAAGACCAGTCAGTTACCTATTTTAGTCAAGGCAATTGAAATTGAGACTGCAACACAAAAAAAGACACCTGAGCAGGATATAGATACAAACGAAGACAAGGGTGAAGATCATGGTAAAAATACCAAGCATAGTGGTGGAGCAACACAAGGTGATGCACCCAAAGATAACACTAATGTAGAAGAAAAAGGTGAAGGTAACATAGAGACTCCTAAAAAAATAGTAGATACCTCTACTATAGATACAAGGTCAGTTACCGAGACACCTCACCAAGTCATCACACCGAGTACTGAGAAAGAAAATATAGAAACTGAGCAAAAGGATTAGTTAGAATTAGCTCTTTCTCCCTCATCGAAAACTATAAGAAAGAAAAAGAAGAAGAAGAAAGGAAACACAGATGAAGTTACTCTAGATGGAATCATAAAGATTCCTGAATGGGATCCAAGGACACTTGATCTGGAAAAATTGAAGAAATATGGTTAACTCTGCGCCTGAAAGGCAGCACAGGACAAGCTGAGACAAGAAGAAAAGAGTGCAAAAGTACTACAAAAAGAAAAAGAGATTCTAATACAAGTTTTACCAGATATAAAAATTGATGAACGGGCCCCCATACTCAAACAAATTGAACTACTCCCTAAGTAAATTAACCAACCTGACATTGATGGCGAGCTGAAATTGGAAGAGTGAGTAGAGAAGAAGATACAATATAAAGTTACCGAGAAGATCATCCAAGCAGTGGCAGTGAATAAGGTAACTCTATCTGAATTTGTAAGTGGTGTAGAAACTATTATATCTAAAGCCATTACAATTCTACAACAGTTATGCACTCTAGATCACTTCACTACCAAGGTTAGTGAAAAGCTACTGAAAATAGATTAAGATCTAAATGATAGTGAAACTAGTCCATCAACCAAGAAACATGCATTGTAGATGCATTACAACAAGATACTTCAAAACCAGCAGTTGAAAATAGAATTGAAGAAAAAAGAGTAAAAAATCAAAGAACATGCAACCGAGCTCTAGGCAAAATTACTACCTCATTTGGCTATGACACAGAAACATGTGACATTAGAAAAGAATCTGATTTCCACCCTGGAATTGTCAGTGATAAAAAAAAATATATGATATGCATGCTATGTTAAAATTAGAACTACTTACCCTTGAGCACTGAAAGGAGGAATGGGAGAAGTTACTGGAAACTCTCAAGAATGCCCATCCTAATATTTTTGACAAACTGTAAGTTATACTCCTTTTGTCATTATTTTCAAAAAAGGGGGAAATATATGTATATAAGTATTTAGTAAAAGGGGGATACTATAATTAAGAGAAGTTAATATCCATATACATATACTAAGAATGAACAAAGGGGGAGTCACTATGCATAATATTTTGTATAACAATAAGTGTTTGATACTAATGCCAAAGGGGGAGAATGTTACTCCAATTATGCATTGTAGTTGTCATTAGTATTCATACACTCAGAATAGACAATCAGTAACAGAGTCACAAACAAGATAGTCAAGTTAATCACTAAAGTATAGAGTTAACCAAGAGCACTGATCATGCACAAAGTTAACCAAGTGCAGTGATTACCAAACAAACAGACTATACCGAATAGATAGACAACACCGAGGTACACAACATAAACAAACACCAGTATAACCAAGATACACAGACTACACTGAGCACCAAAAGACAACATTAACTGAGTAGACCAAAGGCCACCTAAAAGTTTATTATGGCATATCATTCTATGTAACAACTTTTTTCTGACCTAGACAATGATTTACACAATTGAAGTGAACATAATTTACGGATTTACAACATTATTTGTTTGTCTCCTATGTTTATTTGGTCAAGGTAAATTTTGTACACCATTGATATTAGGGTAGGGATGTAATTCTAAATCCCTACTGAGGTCATTGAGGTTTGATATATAAATGTATAGATACCATTTTGTAATGTATGTTGATCAAGCAATGAACAAGTAGCCTCCATACTACATACATCAAAGATCAGACAAGGGTTTCAAGAATAAAGACTGCACAACAGTAAATAGTTATCAGAATAAAGGCAAGGCTACCAAGAAGAACATAGTAGAAGGTATTATCATTCACATTGAGGTGATATGTTTTACATGTACTTAATGGATCTGTATCAACAATATTAATATTGTATATGTTTCAAATCAAATTTTTGTTACTCTCTGACAATTGTAATAGACCCCTAAATCTCTTAATAGAGTAGAATTAACCATCTTATGTAAATCTCTTAGCCGAGTGCACACATAGATCTAAATACTCAAATGAGGTAGATCTAATCAATCTCATTGTTACTCCTAACAAGGTAAGATCGTCAGAAGTGATCATCCTTTGTAAGCTTTAACAAGCTACTTTATTTACTGCAGTAGTGAAGTTTTGTGGGTCTCATCCCCACCGTATTTTTTAACTTCTAACAGGGGTTTTCTACAATACCATAATACTAGTGTCATGAGTACTTAATTTCATGTATGTGTATTATTTACTTTCCATGCATTTACATTTTAGTAGTGATACTATATGTTTGGTATATGAAACTACTCAGTCAGTTATTGAAGAACAATAGGTTACAAAGAATAGATTAAAAGATTTTAAGGGTACTAATTCATCCCTCCCCTCTCAGTACACACGTCTCCATTATCCCCCAAAAAAATTCTCTTCTATTAGTTACTCCTTTTAGGGGGAAAGGGTATTCTTGGTATTCACCCCTTTTTTTTCTCTTTTTCCACTCACTGATATACTTTTATCTTTTTCACTCTCTTCTTCAAGTTCATTTATCAGGGATTCATCCCCCCTATGGAACTCATGGGAGTCTCATGAATAATAGAAATATCTTCACTTATTATGTCTTCCTTAAAGACATAAACATATGGATTTTCACCAATTATATTTCATCCCTCAACATCATTAAAATTCATCTGTTCAGAAAAGATAGGAAACACATTCTCAACTTTCTGAAGAATACTTTCTGATTCCAACTGAGTTCCCTTCTTAGTTTTTTATATAGTTCCCCCTGGGTATTTTGGTCTCCTTCCTTACTATTTGCTTGTTGGGGATCTAGGGGAAAAAATTGGCTAACCCCAAGATCATGGCTTAAACTAACTTCATTCACCCTTGATTGAGGAGAAGGAATATACCCATTACATACCTCAACCTAGGATGCCAACCTATCTTAAAAAGGATTAAAATCAGTTGATTCCCTCTTCTTTTTTCTTAGATTATCGTATCCTTTTAACTCATTCCCTAGCCAATTAGTTTTGTTCTTTTCCTTCGCATTTTTCTTCACTGATTCTTTAGTAACACCAATTTTACTTGTATTTTTTGGTCGCCACACAAAATTGTTCTTCTTATACTCAACATTTTGATTATCCTTCATCTTGTTGTCTTTTAGTGGGTATTTCTTACCATAGTGACCCATCCTTTTGCAATTAAGACAAGCAAAGGGTAAATTCTCCACATCCAAAGGTTATTTTCATTTACCCATCTTAGAAACTAAGTGTATAGTCATTGGAAAATATGTTATTTTCAAATATTAACACAAATCCTTACATGCACGAATCTCAATTTTGAAGTGGTTTCCATATCCAGAGAAAAAATTTCTCCATTTTTTTTTTAATCCCTTTAAAAACAATTTCACTCCAGTATTCCAAAGGGAGTACTGGAAGTCTGACCCAGACACGTGTTGAATCCAAAAAAGAGTCACTCAGATCAAGGTTCAGTCCCCATTTTCGTAAATCTAAAGATGACTTACCAATAACCCAAGGGCCACCACAAATAGCGTTAGTCATATCCTCCTTGTTTGTAAGGGAGAATGAAAAAATCCCCTTGGGCATTGTTGCAATGTACACCTGACCCTTCATATATAATATTCTCTAAACAAAACTACCTATATTTTCTATGTTTGGTCAGGGTCCAGCAAACTTCCCAACTAGTATTAAATACATCATAACTATGGTTTGATCTAAAACCTGATCTAGGATAAATATCTAAAACTCACCTTTGGATAGATTGGAAATGTTGTTAACTTCCAACAAAGATGATTTTCTAGTTGGTTTATTTCCAAACAAAGCCAGCCAGGGATGAACAACATATTTTGAATCCACCTTACCCTGATCTCCAAAACAATTTTTGGCCTCTTGGCCACTTCCTAGATAAGAAAACACACTATCAACCTGTGGGTCCTCATATTTTGAGGCCCCACTATCCTTCAAACTCTCCATTAATTTACCACAAGCCTGACCACCCAAATCCAATGATTCCCCCTCCACCCTTTGTGATCCCCCAGCTTGCAAACCTATTCTTCCATTGCTCCTGGTCTCGCACCCATTTTATTTTTCTCCTGCTCCCTCTCTCCCTGCCATTAAATGGTTGTTCATGTTGCAGGAACCCCTCTATGTTATTTCAGTTCCTCCCAATGTTAACAATATCTCTTTTGGACCTTTGAAAGCTGTGAATCCTCATCTCATTGATTTTGATCAATTTTATACCTTTAGTATCGATGATTCTTTATTGAATTCTTGGGGGCATATAATGATCTTCCTCCTTTTCATCACAATAGGATATTTCCTTATTGTTTGAATGTTGAAGCCTACTTTGGGAAAGAGACTATTTGTGAATCTGATCTCCATTTTCCTATGATTGTCTCTCAAAAAAGAAATCTTTTGATCACTTATACCATTAATGTGCAAATGGATCCTTATAACACTAAAAAGTCATTAAAATTAGAAAATGTCTAGATGAGGATGAATAAAAAGAGTTTTCTTCTCTTCTTCTTGAATTCTCTGATTTCTTTGCTTGGATATATTCTGATATGCCTGGTACTGACCCTAAAATTGTGATGCATAAAATTTTCCTTCTTCCTAACACAAAGCTAGTAAAACAAAAGATACACAAGATGAATCCAAGTATTTCTCTTCTTGTGAAAGCTTAAATTGAAAAAATCCTTGACATTGTCTTTATTCATGCTATTGATTAATCTGCTTGGATCTCAAACATTGTAGTTGTATATAAGGGTGAAAATAAATTCTAAATGTTTACTAATTTTTTTTACTTAAACAAAGCTTCCTTGAAGGATGATTTATCGCTCCCCAACATTGACATGATTGTGGATTCTACGATAGGACATGCTTTATTATCTTTCATGGATGGTTTCTCTACCTATAATTAAATCTTTATCCCTACTCAAGATCGATATATTATCGATTTTATTACCCCATGGTTGGTTGGGTTATCATGCCCTTTGGATTAAAATATGTGGGTGCTACATATCAATGTGCTATGACTCTTATCTTCCATGATTACATCCAAAAGATTCTTGAATATTATGCTGATGACGTTCTTGCCAATTCTACTGGTCATAAGGATCATGTTCCTATTGTAGAAAAATCTATGAACAAATGCATAAATGTGACATGTGCTTGAATCCTTGGAAATGTTCTTTTTTTGTGGACAGTGGAAAACTTCTGGGATTCATCATCTCAAACAGGGGTATTAAGGTGGATGCTAAAAATATTGACGCCATTATAAATATGCCACCTCCCTGAAACATTTTACAACTTTGTAGTTTACAAGGAAGAATACAAGCTATTGAGCAGTTTATATCACACTTGGAAGATTGTATGATTTCTTTTACTTCCTTTTTAAAGAAATACTTTTCTTTCTCTTGGAATTATAATTGTAAACAAACATTCAAAAAGTTCAAATTGTAATTGTAGACACTTAAAACTGGGCAGGTGTTCTCTAATCAAGTAAATCTACAAATCTAGGCAAAATGTTTCAAATCTCATCAAAATGGACTAAATAAAAATCAAATGAAAATTTATCAATCAAATTGGGATACATAATTTAAATTAAAACATTAATTAAACAATGACATCAAATGATTAAATACAACCCTAAAGGGATTAATCAAACTATATAATTAATTTTAATCAATTAATTGTATCATTTAAATAAAAAATAAAAATCCAACCTATTCCCCTACATGGCTAAATTAATTAATTGATTCAATTTAATAAATCCCAATATCCTTCAACATGAATTTGAGAAACCAATGAGAATTGAGAAAATAAAGAACATGGATCACTCTTAATTTGCAATCTCAATCACTCAAATTTTTCCCTTTGTCTCAACCTTTGAGACAATCATTTAAAATATCCCCCTATTTGAAACCATCTCAAAGCCTTTCCCTCAACCAAGGCTTAATCATGATTAACTAAGTCTACCCCCTACAATTGGGAACATCCTATAAATAGAAGCCATTTTACAAGCATCATATCCTAGAAATTTGAATGCAAAGCATCTAGACTATAGCCATTTTCATAGCAATTGAGAGTATTTCAAAGAATATCAAAGCATAATTGATCATCTTGCATAGCAATTGAGATAATTTGAATTCATTCTTGAAGCAATTGAGAGAATTTGAGAGTTAGCTTGGCAAATATTTATCATATTTCTCATTCTAGGATAATCATTAGTAGAGATTAAGGCTGAGAGCTCTACTAACATGCTTAGATAGAGATCCATGTGATGCTTATTGATTTAATTGCAATTCTTATCTTAAATTGTCTTTATTATTCCATAGAATTTTAGTTAAATAAACTAATCTCATGAAGGTGTATTTCATTCACACACAAATGACGCCCACCGTGGGGCTTTGAGCCTCAATTCATTATTTTTATCAATTTTTGTGTGTTTTTCCTTCATTATTATGCTAAGTTTGCTAATTCATTACAAGCAAAACAATGACGCCTGCTAGCAATGAGGTGATGACTACAGATTTTTTTTTTTCTCTTAACTTCTTTCAACGTCTATCAGATAATTATGCTGCCTGTGCATGTAAAGAGACACCTAATTCTTGGGAAATAACGCCTATCAAATTTCTTTTGCCACCTGTGAATTTTTCTATTTCACAATTTATATACTTTGCACTGCCTATGAATTTTATTTTCACACCTGTAATTTGTTAAGTCACGCTTAACAGATTGCAAAGTGATGCCTAAACTACTGCAAAGTCACGCTTAACACACTGCAAAATAATGCCTATAAGCTACAAAATGATGTTTGTTGTTTTTTCCTTTTCACTTCTTGCAAATTTATATTTTCTATTTACTAACTCTCTATTACTGTGTTTTCTGCAGATGAACAAACATAGAAAGGTGCAAAAACAAGAGGTGTGAATCAAAAAGCAAAGCAAGGAGGTAAGAGTCCAAAACAATAACTTGAAGAAAATTCATAGTGCTTTGATTTTGGAAAATTTAGAAAAAGAGCAGGACTTGTATGAGCATTATATCAAAATCATTAGTGCTTATAAGAAAAAGTTTCCATCTCTCAATTGATTTTATGCTTTAAGTTGTTAAGTTGTTTTTTGCAAATTTTGCTAAGAAACTTAATTGCATTTTCAATTCCAATTTAAGGTTTTCTTCACTTTGTTTGGTTGTGTTTGACTAACCTTGTTGGAGGAGCCGAAGAGGGAATGATCACCACTAGGTGAGTGAGAAAAAACAAGATAAAAACCTCAAAAAAGTGCCTAGCCTTTGCTAGCTACAAAATGAGGTATTTTTCATATCAAGCTTGCTTTGTTTAAATTGTGACAATTTCTTTGATATCTATCTAATAGGGACACTCTATTATTTTCCACTCCAAATGAAACATTAGGCATATGCTCTCAACTTTTTGAAGTTAATCAAAAAGCCAAAAGTGTTGAGTTTGGGTGGTAGAAATAAAGGGAGGAAATTGAACCAAACACTTCAAATTTTAAGAACCTCTTTGTCAAGAGGTTGAAAATGAAAAAATATGCTTGAAGTGCTTGGAACTTAAGGGAAGCAATAGGGTATCCTCTTCAATTTTTGAGTGAATAAAACTCCCAAACTTGCTTAACTTAGTTTAATTTTTCTTTTCTATATACATGCTAGTTAATTAGAGACTTAAAGGGCCTGCCTCCCAAGTACATCCTTAAGAGGATGGTGAGAGGGAACGACCCAAAGTGGGAGACACTCACTTTAGCCATGAGACTATCCGTCCCACTATAAAAAAATTCACTCTTCGTTAATGGGTTGTAGTGACTAAATTGTGCTTAATTTTCTTCAATTCCTCTAGTAGTCCTTCGGGATTTAGCAAAATCATACTTTCATGCATGTGGGAAGCCCACAAGGGGGTAAAAGAACTTTTCATAGTTTATAACAGAGGTATTCAATAAAAACTTGTTAAGTAGAAAGCTATGTTTTAGAGCCAACATTGTTTAAAATCCAAATCTGACTCTAGGTAGATTCTTTGGAAGCTATTCTTGTACAAGACCTGTTAAAACAACCGAGAACATACACTTAGTGTGTTTTAGGGTTATGATGCAAACTTGATGTGTGTGATATGTTTGTATCTACATTTTCAAGAAAGAATACCATTTGACAAATCTAATCGTAGACTTAATGTTTTTAAAACCATAAAAACTGTGAAAAACCAACCTGATCTACAAAGTGCCATGTACAACAGTTTAAATGATGCCTGCAATATGTTCTGTGATTCCTATACAACTAAAACGACACCTCTAACTATTAAAATAATGCCTAAGTCACTGGAAAATGATGCCTGCAAACATTTAAACACCACCTACAAGTAGAAAAATGCCTCTTGTAATCTATAGAGTGTCGTGTATAGTAATTTTGAAAAATGCCTATACAGTGCGAAGTCGTGCCTAGACTGTAAGGAAGTAACGTCCAGAAAAAAAGAAAGGAAAACAAAAAACATTTACCGAGGGCTTGAAAACAATCTGATTATATTTTTGGATACCCTTTTGGAGATTTTACCTGTTCATAAGTTCAGTTTGATCAGAATCCCCTATTATTGGAAAAATCTCAAAATCATTAAGGGATTGATCAATCAGGTGATAAAAGCCAAGTTTTTCTTAATCTATGCTCATGTCGGCTTTTACCCAATCACACTACATCAAGTCTACCCTGCAATCCAACGAAACTTATCTAAGGTAGGAGATTCCTTTTCCTAGTGATACTTTTACTTCTTCACACCCAACTCAACAATCCAACCAAGAAGTAGAACCAAACATGACTTTCCCATTTGGAAACATGGATCCTGACCTAATCAATAATGCCAACAGAGATAACACCAATAAAAAAGGAAATGGCAAGGTCAATAATAATGGGGCCGATGGAAGAGGAATTGACCCTAACAATCAAGGGGTAGAACCTAACAACAATGGTGGAAATATTGACCCTAATGAAAAAGTGGCTACCGAAGAGAAGGTCAATGAAGTGGTTCAAAGCCCATTCTTCATGAAACTCATGGAGAAAGTATTGGAATGAGATAGGGAAAATTATTTTCTAGACCTAGCACAAGTAGGGACTAAACTCCCTCATAATTATGATGTTGATCAATTGAAACAAAAATAAGATGAAGAAAACCCTTTTCTATTGAGGCATTATGTCCATTTCCATTTGAAAAGACATTAATTATGGTCCCATGCCCTAGCAATGTTGTTTTTCCTATGTCGTACTCTTTTAGGCAGTTATTTCAGTTGATTGGCATAATTATTTTAGGCTACATTTCATGTGAGCTATTATTCTTTCATTTGATGGTGATTTTTGATTGTGATGTTATGGGTTTATCAGATGATTGCATAGATTAGATGTGGATATTATCATGATGTGATGATTTATGTTTTGATTATGATGTACTTACCCCATACTTGCATGTGTATGGTCATTTTATATGTTGATGTGTTTTTGTGGTAGAGGATGGAGACGTAGTTTCTTGCTTTGTGAGATCCACATGTTCGACCGATCCCTATCATTGTTTGCGGTATTATACTGTATGTACATGCGTGTTATTTTGATGACAGGTTTGTAGTTATAGGGCATCGTCTTCCCCGAATTGGCAGGAGTGAGTGTGCCCATACATTCATCTCAAAGATAAAGAGGGGAGGTAACATACAGATCTAAAACCCTAACCTAAGCCTAATCATCCTAATGTTGGATGAGTTTTAGTTTGACTACCCTATCCAGATTTGTCTACTTGACAGGAATTTCAATATCCCTTCCTTGAGTATGTTTGTTTTTGCTTATGTTTGATTTCAGGTGATTTATTGGGTTATTGAGTGGTTTTTCATGTTTTATGATTTAATAGATTATAGTTGAATTAAATATTTAATTATATCCTATGTTTATTTGAGATAATTAGTTAAATTCAAATATTCAAATATTTTGATTTAATTAAGTATTTAATTGAAAATTAAAGTAAATATGCTTTTATGATTAACTAAATGATTAATTATTTAGTTGCATGTATTATTGTGATATAAATATTTAATTTAATATTTTATTAATTACATGTGCATGAATGTGTTGAAAAAGTATTTTCAAATTCAAAAATCTCAACTAGATATTAGGAGTCAAAGTTGAGTTGTGGAATACAATATATTTTTAATTATTTAATTATGAATTCCTTTCAATTTCAAGTTGAGTCTTTTTAGGGATTGACTTGGGAGTTGTCATCAGTGTTTGCATAATTTGGGGAGGTTGATTCTCTTTAGGATAATTCTCCTCTCATTCTCTCATAACAGGTTTTTGGGTGAAGGCATTTTTGGGAGAGATTTTGGTGTTCTTAGATTTTTGGAGAATTGGGGGTTTTTGTGGTTGCTTGTTGGATTGGAGATTTGTGTAACTTCTTGGTTTGCATGTGCTTGGATCTTCGTAGTTTCCAGATTTGTGGTTGATTCGTGCTTGGAGGTTTTCAGGTTTTCTATCATCTTCAAGGGCACATTTCCTCAGTTTCTTGCATTAGAATCAAGGTAGGTTTTGTGTTCCTTATATTGTTTCAATTTTTGCAAATATGAGGTTTTCAGGGTTTGAATGGATGCATGTTTAATCTTTTGGTATCTAGGTGGTTTATTAGTGTTTCTGTGTTTTTGGGTTCTATAAAACCCTTGGATCTGAATTTATTATGTTTTATTTAAGCTTGGCATAGTAGTGTTATCTTGGCAAAATTTCGTAGGAAAATTCAACATAGAACTCCTAGAAAATAATAAATTAATTTGCATTATAGTCTAAACTATAGAGGAGAGAAAAATAAATCCTTCCTTTGAAATTAAACCTTGAAATTTAATTGTTTTGAAAAATGATGCTCACTTAAAAAAAATACAGTCAAAATTAAAAGTTCACTAGTGGACGAAATAGGGAAAAAGACAAAAAAATAAATCCCTTCTTCCATTTCTGTTTTCGGAAATTTTCTAAATAAAAAAAATTAAAAATACTTTTGTTAGGAAACCGACACTGAATGGTTTTAAAAAAGAATTAAAAAAATAAATTAAATTAAATGTGGTGGGGGGGTGGGCTCCACCCCACCTTACCCCACACCCGTGCCGACCTGTCACAGTAGCCGGACTGCATACGGCAGTCGGTCTGCTTGTGGCACCTGGACTGCCTATGACACCGGCGCCATGAACTTGAAGAGAGGGGGGCCCGCGGGGGACCTGCTCCCCCCCAAACCAATTTAACTTTTGGTTTTTTTTATTTTTTATTTTAATTCATTTTTTTTATATATGATAAATTTTAATTATTAAATTTTTATTATATGTTAACCTTTTTTTTAATAATGTTTATTAATAGTAATTTTTAATTGATAATTATTAATTAATTCATAGTGTTATTTAATTAATTTAATTTAATGTACCTAATGTTATTTAAATTAGTTTAATTAAATGCTAAGTATAGTTCATTTATTTTAGTATTAATTAAAATTTAATTTAAATAATATTAGTATTTTAAATAGATTAATCTTAAGATTAGTTTTCTTTTGAAAACCGGATTAAAGATTGAATTTAAACTAGTTATCATAATTAATGGTAAAATTAGTTTAAACTATATGATTTATTAGTGGATTAATTACTTTTATAATGAGGTTATAATGGTAGTTTAATTAAGCTAGTAAACGACATATTAAGTCCTAGTTTGATATAAATATATGCAAGGGGATTCAATTGATTTAGTGTTATATGTGTAAAGGTTCTAAATCAATTAATTTAGTTAATTTAAATTAGTTGTTGAATCCTAGTTTTATGGGACTAATTATTTTACAATGGAATCTATGTTTATTATTGTTAAAAGCGGATGTATAGGAGCTTTTTGACAATTCTGCATAATGTAGTGTAGAGTCCATTTCTTATGTGTTTACTTCCATACATTGGGTATCTGGGTTTTTAGATTACCCTAGAACGTATATAGAGGCTGGGGGGTATTTTGTATTTCTTTTTATGATATGGCGTGTGTGTTTCATATAATTGCCCTAAATTGTCCATGTAAACCCTTTCGATTATGATATCTGATTGTGTACCTCTATATGACCGTTCCTATTATGTATGGATACTGGATTTAGGTATGCTTGGGTTTTGACCAATGCTAGATCTATGTAGGATCTATGAGCCCAGGGTAGGTTACCTAGATGTGTAGTAGGGGGTGGTTTGCAATAAGTTTCGTGTCTGTAAGTGACTACTTGGATTGCTTATTATAAGTATACTTAATAAGCGATAATTAAATGCATAACTGAGAGATCTTAAAATGAACTAATAAGATGTGTCCTCACCCATACTTGAGTGCTAGCATAGACTAAGATGGAGGATGAGAAGATGTTAGTTGCCTCGAGGGGTATCTAGCATAGTTGGTGGCCTTGTCAGTTTGAGAGGTCATTGGCGTTGTGTATGGTCACTTAAATGTCAGAATCCATTGGGATTTCTAGGACAAAACTTAAGGGTTAGATATGCATGATGTATAGTACACCTAGATTAGAGAGCTATCAGGATCCATTTCTTAGCGGTTACTTCCTTATTTGCTTTTGGATATCCGAGTGGGGTCTGTTGTTATCTCCTCAGCATGATGGGGTAGACCTTTGTGGTTCCACACGGACGGATGGTAGTAATTCTTTACCCATTGAGATTCGACATCCTTGTACCAGGTGCTTGATGGTTCTTTGCAGACAAGCTCTTTATGTTTCTTCATTATTGATTATGTACTTTCATTATTGTAAATCTTGTATTAGAGTATCACATGTGATACCTAATCTGGATATTGTATATTAAGTAGATTAGAGTGATTACCACATACCCTGCGGCATGTGCAATGGATGTGAGGTTATGGTGGTTTCATGGTTATCCATGAGGTTTGTAATTATGGTTTTGTAAGTTGTATTTGTATATCTATTCAAATGGAATCTTTTGTTATAATGTTAGTTGTGTTTTACTTTACATAATTCAACGTCATGAAACCCTTAAGTCATGTAATCTATGTGAGTGTATGACATGTGTATAAATGGTATTTGCTTCCGCATTAATGTATGTCTCTTTATGTAAAATTTAAAAAAAATTTATTCAGCAAACATAGTATCATGTTCTAGGTTAATCTCTCTTGGGTTCCCTGGCGGGGTGTTACATCCTAAGTATGATAAGTATGAAGGAGCATCCGATCCTCAAGATCATTTAAGGGAGTTTTGTGCATTGAGCTTGGAGTTCATGTACAACACAACATATTTAATGAGGTTATTCCCAAGAAGTTTAGGAGGCATGGAAATGGAGTGGTTTTCCAAGTTACCCTCCGACATCTGCACTTTTGAGGAATTGGCCTCCAAGTTTGTAACTCATTATTCTTATAATATCAAACACAAGGTTACAATGATTAATTTATGTAATACCAAGAAACGTGAGGGAGAAGGATTCCTACTTTTCCTACAAAGGTGGAGAGCGGTATTCGCTAGATACCCTCAAAGTGTGCTCGAAAAGGAGAAGATAGATATCTTCATTAATAGCTTGAACAATGAGATGAATTATCGGTTAATATTACAATGTCCTAGGTCTTTCCAAGATCTAATTGAGAATGGAGTTACTGTCGAGTAGGTATTAGTCAAAAGTGGAGAACTTAAAATTTATAAGGACAATAAGAATTCTAACAACAATACCTCCAACAAAAATCAAAATAGGAATCCTCCTAATAATAACCAATTTTGGATGAGGAACAATAATAAAGGTGTGGTCAATGATGGAGTTGTGGAAGTGAAAAATTTGAAGGCCACTCCTTTTACCCTCACAAGAAGACCTACTCAAGTTAATAATGCAAGTCAAGCGAGAAAAATGCCTTTCAACAATAACAATAATAATAACTTTGGGAACAATCAAGAGGCCAATAAGCCTAAACCCTTCTTTGTTCCATTTCCTAGAAGGAAGTTCACGCCCTTGGGTGAATCACTTGAGAATGCATTGAGAACCCTAATTTATAATAAGAGTATTGAATTACCTAGGGCTCAACCCTATGAACCACAAGTGAAGCCTACTTGGTGGAGTGAGTCCAATCATTGTGAATACCATAGGAATTGAGGACACAAAACAAATGATTGCATGCGCCTAAGACATGTGGTGCAAGATTTGATTGATAATGGTGTAATTAAGGTGGAAGGGCCCCAAAAAAATGAGGATCATACAACCTTTAAAACACCTTTCTTTAATCATGAGAAAGGTGAATCTTTAAATTCAAACAATCATGACAACAATTCTAAAGGTAACAACAATGTCAATTTTTCTCATCATTATGACAATACTATCAATACCTTATCCAGACATGAGAATGTTGTTGTGGTGATAAAAAAAAACTCAAAATGGATACTTCTAATGCTATCACTAGGGGGAAAGAATCAAGGATTAACCTACAAGGGGGTTCTCCTAAACCTATTGGTCCTACACAATCAACTATTTTGGCTAAACAAATATCTACTACAACTAAGCCTTATAGTTTGGTTGATCAATTACAAGAGACTCCAACACAAATTTCTATTTTGGAGTTATTAAAACTTTCTCCCAATCACAAGGAGATCTTGGAAAAATCTCAAGTGGTGACTAATGTTCCTATAAATTTGGAGGAAGATAAGTTTCAAAATATGGTAGGACATCTTGTTGCACCACATTTCCTTTCATTTTCAGAACAAGATGATATGTCCATTACTCATCCTCAAAATTTTCCCTTGCATATAGAAGTCTCAATCCAAAGGCATAGGGTTATGAGTGTCCTCATTTATGGAGGAGATGGTCTCAACATTTTCACATTAAAATTTGTCAAGTCTTTAGGGTTGTCTGAATCATCTATTGATCCTAAAAAGTAGATTACCATCAAGGCTTATGAACGAAAGGCATGATAGTGTTACCTATTCAAGTTGGACCCATCAAGAAAGATACCATATGTCAATTCCTTGACATGAAGTTAATTTATAGTGTCTTATTGGGAAGGCCATGGATTCATGAGATGCAAGCGGTGCCTTCCACCTATCATCAATGTATTAAATTTTTGCACATGGGTGAAGAAATCACAATTGGAGGAGATTCTAATCCCTTTCAATATTGAAACACATTGAAACCTCTTCATGAGCTATTTATTCCTCATAATAGAGAAGGAATAATTCCTAATGTCACCATTGAAGAAGCTAAAGAGGAAGGCCCTAATTTAACATCAAATGCTACATCTACTTCAAATCCTAATCAAACTAACTCATCAACATCAACTAAGGGAAAGGAGAAAGTTAATTATGGGGGTCAAAGTTCACATGAAAATTCAGTTAAAGCTTCTACACCAAAGTTATAAATTTTTAAACCCTCTAAGGATGAGAGAGAACAAACCAATAAGGATCATTACCAAAATATGAATGAGATGATGCATAATTTTGAAATGAAATGTAGAATCAATTCCGAAGGAGTAGGGGAATATTCCATTTCCCTATTTGATTTGCCAAATTACCCAAGGACACATGGGAAACCATCAAATGTTCATCAACCTCACAAATACAACTCTCATTTTGTAAGAGAGATTGACAAATAATCCCTATAAAAGGAGGACAATGAATTTTTACAATGGCTCTACAAAGAGGAAGATACTTCAAACAATCCCATTGAAAGAGTGCAACATATTAATATCCAAACTGATCAATATGGAAAGGGATTTCAAATTACACAAAAAGTGGGATACAAGGGAAGAGGGCCCTTAGGAATCAGGAATAGAGGATTTCTATAACCTATTGAACCTCCTTGGAGGTCAAAGGATGAGAAATACAGAATAGGGTATCAAGAAAAAGGAGAAAGTTCAAGCCCTATGCATTATTTTCATGAACTTGTACACATGGTAGGATCTGAGAGTAATGATGATTCTGGAGATTATGAGTGGGATTCTCTATTTGAAGACTCTTGTCATCATAAATAGGTTGATGTTATTCATACATATGCTACCATCCCTAGTGCCAAAAATCAAGATAATGAGAATCAAGGTTCAAATTATACACAAACATAAAATGAGACTCAAGAATCCAATATAGGTAAGGCATCTAGAGGAAACCAATGGATAGGTAAACCTTGGGTACCTTCGTGGGGGGTGATTCAAACATTAGATTCAATCTGCACACATTCTTTCCCATGGAAATTCATGAGGACTCTAGTGAAGAGAATTTTTATCCTACTTCCATGGAACACCTCAAGCAAGCACATTTTATTAACCTAAGTGATACAATGTACGAACCATCAAATGAGGTCATGTCCTTGAATCTTTTGAATGACAACTTGCCTAATGAGTCTTTAGCCCTTCTTCATACGTTCCCAATGACAATGCAAATGACCAATACCTAAATGCGGTTGATACATCTTCTTCCCCTGATGAATAAAATCTAGACATGATGATAGAGGAAGGGCTCCAATCTCTCAATCCAAAAAATAAAAGAAAATAGCTCAAAAAAATGAGAAGGTCTAGTGGTGAAAACCACCATGTGGCAGTACTAGACCCTAAAAAAGTAAAAATATCAGATGTTTCCAAAGGTGAAAACCCAAATGTGGTACCTAAGGAAGAGAGGTTGGATACCCTACCATAACATGATGATGAGAGATCTCCTATTCTCATAGAGCCAATAGAAAAGGTTAACATTGGAACCAAATTGGAACCAAAGTTTATTCACTTAGCAGCATCATTAACCCCATCAAAAAGCAAGGAGTTCATTGAATTATTTTAAGTAAATAAAATCAACTTTGCATGGTCATATGCAGACATACTAGGATTGGATCCAAGTTTTATAATGCACCATCTTAATATAAGACCCAACGTCAAACTTGTGAAGCAGAAGTTTAGAAAAATGCATCCCGATGTAGCTCTATTGGCCAAAGAAGAATTGGAAAAGCTATTAAAGGTTGGATTCATAAGAGTAATAGCTTATGAAGAATGGATCTCCAACATTGTACCAGTTACCAAACATGAAAAATCCATTTGAGTATGCACAAATTTTAGAGACCTAAACCTTTCTTGTCCTAAGGATGATTTTCCATTACCTAGCATTGATGCTATAGTGGATTTGATGATAGGACAATCTATGTTCTCATTAATGGTTGGATTTAGTGGATACAATCAGATTCCTATTTCACTTGAAGACCAAGAAAAGATCACTTTCACATGCTCTTGGGGAACCTTTTGTTGGAATGTGATGCCCTTCGGTGTAAAAAATGTCGGAGCAACTTACCAAAGAGAAATGACCACTATCTTCCATGACATGATGCATACCTTCCTAGAATACTATGTGGATGATATCTTAGAAAAGTCACATCAAAGAAAAGACCATCTTCCTTTACTAGACAATATTTTCACAAGGTTGGAACAATTTAAAGTGAGATTAAATCCAAAGAAATGTGCATTTGGGGTCCAATTCGGAAAGCTCTTAGGTTACATACTTTCAACAAAAGGGATAGAAGTGGATCCAGAAAAAGTAAAAGCAATAATGGAAATGGAAACTCCCAAAAATATCAATCAAATGAGGTCACTTCATGGAAGACTTCAATCCATTAGGAGGTTCATTTCTCAATTGGCAGAAAAGTGCCATTCTTTCAAAAGATTGCTACATAAGGATACCATTTTTACATGGGATGATGAATGTGAAAAAGCATTCACTTTATTGAAAATATACTTGGTAAACCCACCTATCTTGATGACTCCTATCAAAGGAAAACCCTTACTACTATATATTTCAGCAACAGAAAGATCTTTAGGGGTTTTGTTGGCACAAGAGGATGATGAAGGAAAATAAAGAGCTATTTACTATTTTAGTAGAACCTTGATCAAATATGAATTGAACTATAGATTCATGGAAAGATCTTGCCTAGTAGTGGTTTTTGCCTCAAAAAAACCAAGACATTACATGTTGATACACAAGGTGAAGTTGATTGCAAAGGTTGATCCCTTAAAATATTTTCTTAGCAAAACAGCCCTAAAGAATTGCTAAATGGGTGATGGTGCTTAGTGAATTTGACATTGAGTATGTGGACCACAAAGCTATCAAGGGCCAAATTATTTCTGATCAATTGGCTGAAAATTTGTTAGTCCTACTCTGTTGGGATTAATGGGAAGTGTGTACTGAGAGGGGAGGGGTGAATCAGTACCTCTAAAACTTTTGTGTCCTTTTATCAATTAACCTTTGTGTAATCAATTGTACATCCAAACAATTTGATCTATACTATCTTGATGTGAGTTAGATCAATTCATTAACTTAACATACATGTGAACATTCATAGAAACATTCATGAAAGTAATTGACACATAACACAAGATATGATATCGCTGAAAATTCATGTTAGGAAGTAAAAACTACGGTGGGGATGGCACCCACAAAATATTCACTATCTGCAGATTGGAAGGGGTCTGTTAAGGCTTACAATTTGATCACTTTTGATGATCTACCCAGTAAAGAGTATTGGTGGAGACTTGTTAAATTCTACTTTTTTAAGAGCTTTAGCAACACTGTTGAGTGTGCACTCGGTTAAGATATTTGTAGTTGGACTATTAAATCCACCTTCCTTGAAAGTATTTTTACACTTTGCTCCACTTGTTAGACTGATAGAAAATTACAAATTGACCTGGTAAATGCAATCTCCTATTGCTGATATAGATCCATTTAAGTTTACATGAATAATATTATCACCTAATTGTGATTGAATAATACCTTTGATTCTCGGTAGCCTCTATTCTTGGTTCTTATAACCAAATTCACCTTTTGTTGTTCTGGTTCTTGAAACTTTCAATCTAATCCATAGATGTGCTCGTTTTCTTCATTCATGTTCTCCTCTCTCTTCACATCCTTGTATAATGAATGATGCATCATCTATTTATAATATGGATTGACTTCATTAAGTTTCACGAAAAACAATGTTAACTCTAAGATCAGGTTTACAATTTTTTACCTAGATCTCCTAGTCTATTTGTTTTAAATCAGTTAGATTGATTAAAGCACTTACATTCATGTGTCTTGTCCCTAAAGATATGGTTTAAAAAAAAATCAAGATTCTATAACTAGATCAATAATGTTTTATATGACTTGGAAGTCAGATCCACTTTTTGCGGGCTGCAACTGATTCTCAGTTTCTGACTGTCGATTATGCTCTAAAATTAGTTGACTATCTTTTGGTTTTGTTCTCTTGGTTTTATCTTTAACTGTCTCTTGGTTTGCACTGTATCCTGCATGTCAGGTTCCTCTATTGGGTTCCTCTTTATCCTTCTATCTTTGCATTTTTGGTTTACACACAAAGTTGTGTTGTGGTTCTCTTTGCACTTAGTCATCTTCAGTGATCTCTTTCTATCTGATCTTCAGTTTTCTCTTGTCCTATCTTTTGGTGTATGCTTATCGAAAGTGTTGTTTGCATACTAATGGAAAATTAATGTCATCAATCTCCCACTTTGACATTAGTATCAAAAACTGATATGTGCAAAATACTAACAAAATGTTAAGTATATACACCATATATAATCCTTAGTCATTTTATTACTCCCCCTATGTATATGCTGGTATATTTGTACATATGATATCTTTCCCTCTATAAGTACATATACATATCATTTTCCATCTAAATATATATCATTTTCCCCATATGAATATACATATACATATCATATTCCCTTTGTACATTATAGTACTCATATTATTTTCCCCCTTTTTTGATATTAAGGGAAAAGGTCAATACCTTATAGTTTATCAAAAATGTGGGAGTGTGAAGACTTCATGTCTTCAATCATTTTCTCCCATTGTTCCTTTAATTTCTCAAGAGCCATGTGCTTCAGTGTGATCTTGGAGTGCATGTCATAGATGTTGTCTGTTATAGCCATCTCGAGGGTTCCTATCAGTTGCCTTGCTGAACTGATGTGTTGTTGAAGTAGTGTAAGGTTCGGTAGAAGTTGATCTTGGAGCTTAGTTGATTCTTCCCTGAAGTGTGTCTCTACTTCCCATATTTCCTACCTTAACCTTTTGATCTCAATGATTTTCTCATAATGTAACTTAATTGCACTGTCTCCATTCGTGGTTAAGCTTTGAGCACTGTTAGCTAGATCTGTATCTAAATTTTCTATATTGTCACTGTTCTTTTTAGTGAAATTTTCTAATGTGCTCAATTGTTGAATCAAGGAAATAGCTTCAGTTATTATTGGATCTAATTCAGTAATGAATTCTAAAATCTTTACCTTGTTGACTGCTGCTTCTTGGCTAATGTTCACAATAAGCTTCTATTGGTACTTCTTCTAAGATCTTTCTTCAATTGCCTTCTCTGCATCAATATTCTGAGTTATTATTGCTTCGATGAGAGTGGCTAATTGATCTAGTATTGGCTTGTTCTGATCAATATCAACATCGGGCACAATTTGGTGCAATATGTCCCATGTTTTTTCTAGTACCATGGAGTCTCGGTGCTATTTCTTCAACTTCTCCTGTAATGCCTTTCTTTGGCATATTTCACCGTATTCTTGTAATGCATCAAAATCAAGTGTAGTTGGGTCACATTTTGGTATTTTAATAATTTCATCCAAGGTGACCTCCAACTTATTCCTCTTATATTTCTTCTTTTTCTTTTGTGTTACACTAGAATGTAAAACCATTGCCAATTTCTCAACTTTGTTAGTTGTGCTTGATGAAGTTACCTGTTGTGCTTCTTTGTTTTAGTTTCATCTTGTCGGCTGTCTGTAGACATGTCCACATTCACCTTCACATTGTCAGTAGCACCTTTCTCAGTTTCCTTAGGAGTGCCATATTTAGATTTATCTCCTTCATCCGTGTCCTTAGCTTCATCGTTATTTGTTTTAGCATTCTTCTTTGTTGTTTCTACATTTTTTTGTTTTGAATCTTCTCCTTTAACCTTATCAGTATCAGTTACTATTTGAGTGTCACTGATGTCCTTTTGATCATCGATGTTGTCTTTCTTCTCCTCTTCCCTTGCATCCTCAGGAGTATCTTTTTCAGGTGACTTGTCTTTTTCTTACATAATATTGATAGCCTGTATCAATATTGGCATATTGCCTGGAATGTTCACCTGTGTAGTGTCAATTGTTGTTTCCTTCTCATCGGTTGTGTCCTTTGTTACACTGACATATTCATCTTTATTTATTCCTTCTATTGGATCATCAGTAATGTCAATGATATTGTTATCCACAATGTTGTCATTTTTTGTGTCTGTCCAAGATTCATCTACAAGATCCATGTTTTTGTTTCTAGTTGTGTCATCTTCTTCCTTGTCTAACTCAACGGATGTATCATCTAGTATGTCTTTTATTAAGATATGTTCTTGAGTTTCCTTATCAACATCTTTCTGTTGTAGGTCTTTTTCAGGGGTATCTTCCTCAATAGGTCTATTTAGAAATTTACACCATTTCTTGTGGATTTCTTTTTCAAGTTCTATAAGCCTCCCTTCAATAAATTTATAGGCTCTCAACTTTGGTGAGAACTCCTTTTGTGTTTCTCCATCATATCATCAATTTCTTCCTTCTTGGATTCAGAAAGCATGAGAGTAACAAGTACTTTTTCTCTTATCTCTTTCTCATCCTTCAATGCAAATGACCATATTGCATAGAGTCTATCCAAGAGTTTCCTTGGTACCATACTACCTTAAAATTGCATTGGAACATATTTGAATTTATACATTTTTTCTATGATGGTGTCTTCAATTTTATTCTAATCTTCTTGATCTAATTTCAACCATCTTCTAATCTTAGAATCTGTAATAGATCTTGAGTTTGCAATAGATTTTCATATGTCATCAACACTTTCTGGAGTTTTAACCTTGACATTTTCTGCCTCTGCAACTTCATCTTGCTCAGTGTCTTCAATGTCTTCTCAGGTTCTGATAAGCTTCCTTATTCTTTTAGTTTCCCCTCTTTTCATTGTGGCTTCTTTCCTCTTATAGGTTCTTACTCTTCCTTTCTTCAAAGGTGAAGGAGTTGAATCCTTAGATGTTTGGCTTCTTTTTCTAGAAGTAACTGTGGTCATTGGATTCTTAGATGGTGGAGGAGGTGGTGAATCTGACTCTTTAGCCTTGAAGTCATCCTTTTCTTCATCTTCACCTAAAGGTAGCTATCCTTTGGTTTCTTTCTCCCACTCAACTTCCTCTTCCTTCTCAGTTTCTTCCTTTGTTGCCAACAATATCTTCTTAAGGTTCTTGACCATCTTGTCCTTTTTCTTGACAATTTTCTTAACAACCAAGCCAGATTTTATTCTTGTCTTGGCCTCTTCATATGTTCCAAAATTGGGTTATTTATTATCTAGTGTCTCATTGAAAAGGGCATCAATTGCTTTAGAAGCAAGATCAATGTGTATATCATATTCTAATGGTTCAATCCAAGCTGTCCTCAGTACAACATGCTTAATATAAGTATTGTCTGTATCAACCATAAAACATAATTCATCTTTATACTTCTGAATGATTTGTTTGGGGATCATTTTCCTCTTCTGCATTTGATCTTTGAATACAGTGAAGTATTCATCCATGACTGTCTCAAAATTATCTCCCAGTGAGGCTATATGTTCACTGATCAGCATGGTGACCAGTTTTGAGTTGTCCCATTTCACATCTCCTACCAATGGGAATGTTTCTTGAAAGTAGAAGAAAATGCACATTATGAGTGAGCCAAAGTTAGATGTGTTTGACTTCGCATTCCTGATATTCTTTAAATTATATTTTAACTGATTTAGTACAAGTTTTGATAGGTCCAACTATGTTCCCTTTTTCACAATCTTATAAGCTATGTCCACTGCACCTGATGCTATGTTGTTTAGCCTGCTGGCTTGAAAGAATTTGTATCCTAGAATGCATGCACTAAATTTCATCTCATCATTGGTTATGGTGGAAAATTTCAATCCTTTGTCATCCCATTTGGCTCCTATGATCTTCTTGGTCTCACCCTTGGGTGGGTGATTTAGTGCTTTCACCTTTTTGGTTATAGGGTAACCGGTGACAGCATGGATAACATCTTGGGTTATCACCTTCAGTTCATCAAGCCATATCTTGTGATTATGCATTCAGCTTAGTACTAACTGAATCCACTCAGTTTTGAAAACCTTCAGGAACATTAGGGCATTGGTGAGCCCTTTCACCTGAATGTGTTTATGTTCATCTTTCAATGTCCCATATTCGTTACATAGCTTCTTATAAGCTTGTTCAACCTCAAAATTTCCAATTTATGCAATCTTGCAGTGGATGAAGTATCATACATCTTCCATGAGAAAAACCATAGCTGGTACTCATGAGAATGCTCTAGCATCATCGAGTTGTGAGGCAACCTCAAGATTAATCTTGTAGTTTGGTTCCTCACATGCAGAATTCTTAATGAGCTTGAACTCATCCTTCTTGGAGTTCTTGGATTTCACAGTTCTTGAAGTTGTTGCCATTTTTCAATTTTAGGGCTTTCTGTAAAATACACAAAATAGAGTTGTCATTTCTGTAGAACTTAATTTTTACACTTGCAAATATTTTTGAACTGCTAGGAGTGCTTTATGTCGAGTTGTGGTCGCTCTACGATCCTATTGTTTTCTGCTCGAAAATCACTCTTGTCGCTCTACTCTTGGTCATGGTGAACAATGAGTTGCTTTGTTGCCATTTTATATTTGTTTGACCTACAATGTGTATCATTAATGCTTACCAACTCCTCAGTGTGTGAAGATGGAGTTCATTAGTGAAGACTTTACTTTCCTTTAGTGACAACAAGACATTTCGGTGTGATTGTTCAACTCTTTGCTTTTACCGACGGGTTTTAGTGTAGCAAACAAATTTTTCACTTTGCTTGGTTACTAACGAGGCTCGATTTAGAAACTTTGCTTTCTTATGTTAACTGATGCTTCTTGGTAAGTGTAGGAAGTCTTAGCTTTGAGTGTATATCGATGGGTTTCAATATGTATACCTGATAGCATAGTTATCACAGATTTTAACAAGTAATACTGTGATGCATCTTTACTTATGCTGATTTGGAATTTTATCAACATATTATGGAACTGATGTAAAATAATACATAGTGTAATGTAGTTCCATACTAACTTGTTCTTCTTAGGTGGGGGTGGTGATGTCATCAGATCCATTGAATGGGGTGTCACCACTTGCATTGCTCGGTCCAGATTCATCATTGTTTGAATATTTTCTCCACATTTTGTCTCTTTCTCTCCATATGTATTCAATGGTATTTCCATTGGGATACGTACTGGTTTATATCATTCGGTCTCTACAGTCTTTCTTGAGATGACCAACTTTATGACAGTGTAAGCATGCCATTCTGGGGTTAGTCCAGCCTTTAGATTTTCTAGTCCACTGTCTCATACAATTTTTAGCAATGTGACCATATCTTCCACATGTTGTACAATTTGTCCAAGTATTGTAATCCAATACATACTGGTTACCGACTCTTTTCAATTGATAGGGAGTTTCTTGACCTTTAGGCTTCCATGCTTGTCTTTTCTTTTTCCAGCATTCAAGAGTTGTGTGCCCATTCATTTTACATGTAGGACAGTATTTGTCCATGTAGGTTTCCTTCTTTGGTTGTTTCATCTCAGACTTACATTCATAAGCTTTATGACCTTTCTTGTTGCATTTATAATAGAATCCTATGAATGAAGATGTAGATTTAGGAATACCTTTAATTTTTCCTCTACATACATTTGATGTATGGCCTTGCTTTCCATAGTGATTGCATGTCACCTTTCTTGTTCTTGAATTTTCATAGACATTCTTTAGATCAGTTTGATTTGATGATTCTCCATTCTCGGTAAAACCTAGACTGGTATTGTTGTGGACTCTTCATTTTCCTTCAAGAAAATCATCCATTCTTTTATTGCTTTCTTCAGCTTTCTTGATAATTTCATTATGCTGCTGCTGAATTCTTATTTCATGTTTCAACTTTTCATTCTCATCCCTCAATTCACCGATAGCTTCTATTCTTTCAATGAGTTCAACAATTATTATGTTTTCCTCTTGACTCATAAGAATAATCTGATTTGTAATGTCATGGTGATGCTCTGTAAGTCTTTTTATTTTAGAATCCTTTTCTTTTATCTTTTCTGTAATCTTTCTTCTATCATCAATAGCTAGTGTTCTTTCTTTCTCATCTTGTCTAATATTTTTCATGACATCAATCATCCTTACCATCTGTGTTTCTTGACCGATTTATAGAGATTTAACCTGTCCAGCCAGATGTTGATTGATTTTAGTTAGGCTTGTGATGTTTTCTTCTGATGTATCTGATGCTTTTCTTGTAGTTGATCCTGAAGACTCAAAGAAATTTGGTATCTCTTCCTCACGATAATCTATCTCATTACAGTGAGATTCCATATTCTTTCTTTCATCTAACATCTATCTCATATTGATTCTAGATTCTTTATACTGTTCAAAGAACATCTAAATTTCTAGCTTCTTATTTTCAATATTATTATCAAGTCTGTACTTCTATATTTTATGATCTTTTCTCTTAAGCCTTTAAGCTTTCCAAAAAGAGACTTAGCTATGATACCAATTGTTCGGATTAATGGGAAGTGTGTATTGAGAGGAGAGGGGTGAATCCGTACCTCTAAAACTTTTATATCCTTTTATCACTTAACCTTTGTGTAATCAATTGTACATCCAAACAATCTGATCTATACTATCTTGATGTGAGTTATATCAATTCATTAACTTAGCATACATGTGAACATTCATAGAAACATTCATGAAAGTAATTGACACATAACACAAGATATGATATCGCAGAAAACTCCTGTTAGGAATTAAAAACTGCGGTGGGGATGACACCCACAAAATATTCACTATATACATATTGGAAGGGGCCATTTAAGGCTTACAATTTGATCACTTCTGATGATCTTAATGGTTAAGAGTATCGGTGGAGACCTGTTAAAGTCTACTTTGTTAAGAGATTTAGCAACACTATTGAATGTGCACTCAGTTAAGAGATTTGTAGTTGGACTGTTAAATCCACCTTCCTTGAAAGGATTTTTACACTTTGCTCCACTTGTTAGACTGATAGAAAATTAAAAATTGACCTGGTAAATGCAATCTCATATTGCTAATACATATCCATTTAAGTTTACATGAATAAGATTATCACCTAATTGTGATTGAATAATACCTCTGATTCTCGATAGCCTTTGTTCTTGGTTCTTATAACCAAATTCACCTTTTTTTGTTCTGGTTCTTGAAACTTTCAATCTAATCCATAGATGTGCTCATTTGCTTCATTCATGTTCTCCTCTCTCTTCACATCCTTGTATAGTGAATGATGCATCATTTTTTTATAAGATGGATTGACTTCATAATCATGAAAAAAAATGTTAACTCTAAGATCAAGTTTACAAATTTTTACCTAGATCTCCTAGTCTATGTGTTTTAAATAAGTTAGACTAATTAAAGAACTTAAATTCATGTTTCTTTTCCCTAAAGATATAGTTTTAAAAAATAATCAAGATTCTATAAATAGATCAAGAATGTTTTATTTGACGTGGAAGCCAGATCCACTTTTTGCGGGCTGCAACTGACTGTCAGTTTTTGACTGTCGGTTATGCTCTAAAATTAGTTGACTGTCTTTCAGTTTTGTTATGTAGGTTTTCTCTTTAACTATCTCTCAATTTGCACTATATCCTACATGTCAGGTTCCTCTATCAGGTTCCTCTTTATCCTTCTATCTTTGCATTTTTGGTTTACACACAATGTTGTGTCATCGGTTCTCTTTGCACTTAGTCATCTTCGGTGATCACTTTCTATCTGATCTTTAGTTTTCTCTTGTCCTGAATTTTGGTGTATGCTTACCAAAAGTGTTGTTTGCATACTGATGGAAAATTAATGTCATCATACTCATCCTATCCAAGTTGAATTTCCAGATTCAGAAATAGTTAATGTGGAAGCCAATACATGGAAATTGTATTTTGATGGATCCTACACTCAAAATGGTTCAGGGGCTGGAATTTTATTGATCACACCATGAGGGTACACCATTCCAAAATATTATAAACTTTTGTTCCCATGTACAAAAAACATTTTAGAATATGAAGCTTTAGTCATAGGTATCAAAATGGCTTTAGAATAGAATGTCACAAATCTACAAGTTTATGGGGAATCTCAATTAGTCATCAATCTAATCAACAATGAATATCAAACTAAGGATGACAAATTGATGCCATATAAGAGAATGGTAGATGAATAGAATAAATAATTTTCCTTAATCACATTTGAAAAAATTCCAAGGGACAAGAATAGAGCTACAGATGCTATGGTTACCTTGGCTTCATTACTCCAAATGCTTGATCAAAATGTGAGGTACGAATTCTTGGTGGAAGAGCTGGTAAAACTGGATTTTGACCTACCTGACACCCAAATTATTTCACTTATTGATGGACATGAATCACCTTGGTATAGACCAATTTCTTCCTATATCAAAGACCAAGTTTTACCTATAGACCAAACCCATGTCAAAAATTGACATTTTATACAACAAGCCGCTTGTTATACCATCCTATCAGACACATTATATCGCAAAGGTCTTGATGGAACATTTCTTAGGTGTCTAGAGGATGAGGAATCAAATTTATCTTTAAAATAAATTTATGAGGGGATTTGTGGGTCATATTCGAGTGGGTTAAATCTAGCTAAGAAAATCCTTCATATGTGGTATTTCTGGAAAAAATTAGAAAAAGATACTTGCCACTTTGTTACAGTGTGTGAAAAATGTCAATATCATGGAGATATGATCCATGCACCTGCACAAGAATTGCATTTGTTTATCACACCATGTCCATTTTACCAATGGGGCTTTAATCTTATTGGAATGTTTTACCCACCTTCTTCCAATGGTCACAAGTATATTATCATAGTGACAAAATATTTTACCAAATGGGTAGAGGCCATACCTTTGACAACTGCCATGGGAAAATAGATTGTTATGTTTATCCTTACTCACAACATTTGTAGATATGGTATTCCTCATTCCATCATCATGGATAATGGAAACAAATTCAAGAGAAAAGATGTGGATGAACTATGTGAAACTTTCCATATAAAACACCATTCTTCCTCCATTTACTATCCTTGAGGTAATGGACAAGACGAAGCCACAAACAAGAATATTCTCAAAATCTTGAAGAGATCGGTTGAAAAATCAAGAAGAGATTGGCATGTTTAGATAAACCCGACATTGAGGGCATATAGAACTAGCATTCGAACACCTACCAGAGCTACACCATTTTCCTTAGTCTACAGGGCAGAAGTTGTTTTACCTTTGGAGGTTGAAATCCCATCCTTAAGAGTTTCTTTACATGGATTAATCAATGATGAGGATTATAGGGTCGCTTGACTTCAACAATTGGAATTGTTAGAGGAACATCAAACACAAGCTTATGAACATTTGAAGGTATATCATAACAGAATCTCAAGAAATTACAACAAGCATATCAAACCGAGAACCTTTTAAGTGGGAGACTTAGTGTTAAGAGAAAACCCTAAAAACCAAGCAGATAGAGAAAAGAAGGGAAAATGGGAGGGAAATTGGCTTGGACCTTTTGTAATTACTTCCTCTTTTGGAACAGGAACCTATGAACTAGTTGATTGTGAGGGTGATGAATTGCAAGAGCCTATTAACAACATCCATCTTGGTGGTACCCTAAATTATGATAATTTAGAAGTCCCAATCCATTATCAAGAAGCATGTTTCTCCATACTAAAAAATATCAAAGGAAGGAATCTTTATGACATAAATAAATAGAACTAATTAATCGAAGCCTTCACAAAATGTTGGAATTTAGACCTGCTACAAAGATGATTTTGACAGAGGATAAAGATGGTCTAATTTTAAAAATCTAAAAATGACCCAGTTCGGAAAATCAAATTTCCTATCTCTAGCAGAAATATTATCTTTTCATGAGGTGTTTTGGATTTTCAACCAAAGCCAAATCCAAATCCAAATCCAAAAGTTAGGTAGTTCTTTTTTAGTTAGTTTATTGTTTTTTCAAAATAATTTGTAATAAGAGTTGTCTTTTCACCCTAAAGAGGTGTGAAATCCACTCAAACACACACACACACACACATATATACATAATATAAAATATAAAGAGAAAAATACAATATAATACAATTTCACATATTTGGATAGGTTTTAATCAACAGGTATAACATGGACCTAGATGTACTATTTTTTCAAAATCAATAAAGATAAGTCCTTTTTCTTTCACATGTGTAATAGTTTCATTATCATTTTACAATTAGTCCCTTGGATAAACCAATAGAACTTCTT
>MU224522.1:1345915-1360562 GCA_018584345.1 Thuja plicata
AAGTCCTTTTTCTTTCACATGTGTAATAGTTTCATTATCATTTTACAATTAGTCCCTTGGATAAACCAATAGAACTTCTTCAAAGTGATAGTTTGATGTGCATGCTTCCTGATTTGATTCATATTCTGTATTTTCAATTGGTTTTCTCATTTTGCATGGTTAAATTCTGTTGATTGAGGCCTTAGTCAATTGGTCTGTCATCTGAGAAGAATTACCCTTTTGAAATATCTCTGAATTTGTTTTAGGTTGTATGTACATTCCATAGCACCTTTGAAGTGATAAGTTTTCTTGTAAAACTGTCTCTGAGGTTGAACATAAGATTGGAATGATCTTGACTCTATTGCCCATGGTAGAATAAGGCACTGGTCTAAACATTATTTGGATTATATTTATTCAGTTCAATGTTTATAGTTTTGTGATATCTTATATATTTTTTCATTTTGAATTACATACACATTTACTAAACATTATTTCAATTACTTAAAGTATTTCAATTTACAGTTCAATATATATTGCTTTCAGTTAGATTTCTTTCAAGTGCCTGCCATACTTGAGAGCGAAGGTTGAAGTGTTAATTATCTGCTATAAAAATCCTTGTAACTTGAAGGATAAGTCAATGTATAGGCCTACCAGCCTTGGCTTTGCAGAGCCAGAATTGTAGAAGTTCCAACCTTGCCTTGGTTGTGACTTGTTAGTTGGCCAAATCACTTGGGTTTCCAACCATTGGATTGGGAAGTCCATAGGAAATCCAATCTATGATTTGAGCACCAACACATCTAAAGAGGTTTCATACCTAATCAAATGGAAGAGTATAGGAGGAAAGAGTATCAGGAGAGTGTGTATTTGATTATTTCAACATCATTCTTTTTACATGAGAAAAGTTTTAAAAATCCAAAAACATGAGAAAATTTCAAAAATCCAAAAACATGAGAAAGATCAAAAAGTCAAAATCAATGGAAAAGTAGAAAAGCATTAAAAAAGGAGAAATTTGAGCATGAAGAAAGCAAAAACATTCAAAAATAAAAAAATTGTTGTCTTGGTGAAAACCTAGCAAATAGGAACCTTGATGATATCAACAAAAAATTTGAAAAAAGAGAAAAAAAGAAAAACAAATTGAAAAAGAGAAAAAGTGCCTTGGTGAAAACCTAGCAATAGGCACCTTGGTAGCAAAAAAAAGAAAAAAAAGAGAAAAAAGCAATAAACCCAAAAGGTGAAAACCTGGTAATCAGGTGCTTTTTGATCCCTTAGGTCTTCATAGCTGTATTTGTGCATATTGCCTTTTCATCATCTCATTTGTATATCCTTCATTACATCTGTCATTTGTGCATAGTCATAATAAAGTCTCTCAGTCGCATTGTCACATACTAGGTTTCATTTGCCCAAGATTTACAAGGTCACATTTATCACTTAGGGGAAAAACATTGGTTCTTGGTATAAATGGATTAAGAAGTGCTACATTTTGGTCACATATCAAAGGAGATTTTTAGAACTTTAGAGGAGAGATATTGTGTAACCTTTGATGAATATCATTGTTCAAAAAAAAGAATTTGATCTTGCAACTTGATCCTTGAACTTCATTACTTTATTATCAGGATTAAAAATTGACAAATTCTAATTGATCAAAATGTTTGGGAATTCTATTGAAAATCTTGATGCAAGGAAAAACACTTGAAATTTTTTGGTGATTGATCATTGCATTTTGTCATGTCTTTTTAGCTAATCAATCATGTTTTGATGAGATTGGTGACGATGAAGACATGATATTTTCTTGACTTTGAGTGAGTGTTTTGAGGAATATTCACCAACTTGTGTGAATTTGTTTAAGGACATGGTCATCAAAGAACCATCGAGGAATTTCATATAGGAAGGAGGGTTAACCATTGTTTGTTTATGCAAAAGGATATATTGTCTATTTAGATCTTCCATATCTTAATACCAAAACCCACTTGCAACATTGAATCTGATGAAACCAGTATTCATACTCCTATAGTTGGTTATTCAACTAGTGAGGTTTGTACTAGTTTCCAGATGTTTACCAAAAGTGATGAAAGTGGTATTCATATCATCATGATGTCATCAGTGATGGTTGTGCTTGCTCCTAGTTCAAAAATGCTCAATGATGAAAATATATCTCTTTTACATTTCTTTCGCAAAAAGATAATGATAGGTAGTTACATTGCATTGCATTTTCATGTTAGATTAATTGCATATCTCAAGGATTTTCCAAGTTCAAGAGGGTTAATCAATTTTGGGGGTTCAATTTCAATTAATTTATTTCCAATAAATGATGTGAGATTATCTTTTGCATTCATTCATAACATTAATCATTAATCATTAGTCATTATCTATTATATCATAAAATCAAAAGAAAAGAAACATTAATCATTAATCATTTTACATTCACTTTAAGAGTGCATTTCATGTAAGTTGCATACATTGAAAATCAAAATCCAAAATCCAAAAAGATAGTTGCATTCATTTTACCATTGCATTGCATAAACCATTACATTCATCATAAAAATAAGAAAATCATATAGAAGTAGTTGCATAAATCATTTGCATCCATTTATTTATGTCATATATAAAATAAACTGCATCCATAGCATAAATAAAAATAAAGGCATCATAGACATCATATATATCTGCATATAAAGAAATCTCACATCAACATCATAACAACATCATGGGAATCAAAGAGCATCATCAAATAAATTTCCATCAAACATGTTCATCAACATCTATATATCAAGATACATCGACAAAATGATACATCATCAAAGTCTTGATAAAAAAAAATATGATACGTCAATGCATATCAAGTGGGTCAATATCAATCTATCTCATGATCTAGTAGGGGCACTTCATCCATCACTTGTACCAGCACTTGGTCCATCTCTAGTACTTGTATCACCTGTGCCATCAAGATCTTTGTCACCTGATCTATCATGTGTAGTAGAAGGTACCTAACTATTGCTAGCTATACTAGGCCTCTAGGCCATCATTGTCATAAACTGTTGCATCATGCTAGCCACCTGATCAATCCAAATGTTGATAGATTTCATCCCACCTTGTAAGGTCCTCACATCCCATGTCAAGGCATCTATCACATGAGGAGCTTGAGGAGCTTGTGGTTCCTGTGGTGCAAGAGGTACCTGTGGTGCAACATGAATGTGTGGAGCTACATGTGGTATAACAATAATCTATGGAGAAACCTTTCGTACAATAAGAATCTATGGAGGAACCTTATGTGCATGAAACTATCCCTATATAGGAGCCTGAACCTGTGGTCCTAGACCCTATCTAAAAACAACTATCTGTGCCTATCTCTCAACCCTGTGTCATTGATGCCCCCATGCTGCATCTGGTATGGGATGAACCTGACCCTATCTCTATCTCAGCTATCCATATCCACCATGCCTAGCCCTAAAATTTCCACCCCATATCTGAGGTCCAAATCATCCTCTTCCTAAAGATCTCAGAACCCTAGGAGCTCTCCGTACTCTAGGAACTCGTTGTCTCCATACTCTCGGACCACCACCTCTGCCACCACCATCTCCACTATCATCATCAGAAGTATCATCCCTATCAGGAATAGGCTCTGCTAGATCAGTAAATCTTGTAAATCTGTGTCAAGAAAACCATTCTCTATACTCAGCAGACATACTAGCATCGGCAACATGATCCAACATGTCCCATCGGATAAAGACCAATATCTCAATCTTAGTGCATGCAAACTCATAGTCTACCTGAGCTCCCCACATGGATCACTCTACCTGTACACATACATATAAGTCCATACCCTAATGCATATCTTGTACTCTACTATACTTTTTCAAAACTCCACCAAAGAAGAATCTCTCAATAACAAGTGGTGATCGACCAATCATCCAAGGAGGCAAAAAAATATATGGAAGCTCAGCATTGTCCTCTCTCCATCCCTCACAACCAAGCTAAGGTCTCCAAACAACCTGATCTATGTCATCAATATTACAACACTAGTACTCAAGCTTTCCCATATGATGCTGGACAACCATACCATCATAAAGGAAATCATAAGACCATCCTTGACCTTGTACTCAAGTTTCTATAGGTCTCAAGGTGCTATAGATATTGTCATCAAGATGTGCTCCTAGGTCCATAACTGTAATAAAATAGCACCAGCTAATAAAGCTGCACTATCTTGATATACAACCTCGTGCAAATCATGATATAGCTATGCCAAAACATAGGAGCCCCAATCAAACTGCCGAGGATGTGTAATCAAGTCCTCCAAGATTTGACCCCAACCAATTGAGAAACTATGACCTCATCTGTCATGGATAAGTAATCCTCCAATCACTACACTTAACACTACCGACAAAGTAGGGAACAAAGAAAACTATGCCCATGTAATAGTGTCATCTCTGATTGTGTCATCATCGAATACATGTCTACATACGCTACCATCGTAAACCTGTTCATAGTAAACCTGCTCTCCTCAAGTCAGGATACACACCAATTTATAAACATCCTTGGGAGTGATCATCATCTCACAGAGGGGTAGGTGGAAATTATTATAGTCAGAGTTCCAATGCTCTACCATAGCTATGAGTAAACCCCGGTTCAGCTAGAACTAAGGAAGCTCAAGAAGGAAACTCAAACCACACTGCTCTATAACATGTATCTCTCGACTAGTCAACTCATCAGATAAATCAATTACCCAGGAAGCTAGATTTTGTACGTACAACATATGAAACCATTCCTATTTTCCAAACAAGTGAATTATATCAGTATCATTATATCAATCGATCATTTCAAGTCAATCAAACCATTCAAATCAATCCTTTTCTCTTTTTGAGTGCATCAACCTACTATTCCTAACCCTAGATCTTGAGAAGGGATCAATATGATCAGTTATCCTATCAATTAGTTTTCTACCTATTAGATTGAAAAATCAAACATCCATTGTTGTGATCATTCTAATATCCTAAACACTTGATAACATTACTAAAACACATCTATCTATCTTGGAAATCAATCCGGTAATCCAGACGATCAATTAGACAATAGTTTGTTCTTTCTAACTCAGGTTTTCATCAAATTTTCATTGCAGGTGTCACTTGACATAGTGTACACGTCATTTCAAGCTAAGCTTCATTTAAACTATGACAAGCGCAATTTGATTTATCACAGGTGTCACTTTAAACTGTATGCGTCATTTCATGATCCTACGCATCATTTCAAATATCCTAAATGACATTTAATATCTAATTTTGTCCTAGGGTTTGATAGGTGACATTTTATTGATCAAATGCAAGTTTTAACCTAAACTTAATGCGGTGTTTTACTACACATAGGTGTCATTTAACTATGCAGATGTGTCATTTCACATGTCTAGGCATCATTTAAACTATGCTACGTGGCATTTGGCTAAAACTATTCTAGAAATCATGTTTAAAAGAAATAAATGCGGTCAAAACAAAGTAATAAATGCACTAAGAGGTTCAAAACCACTTACCGGAGGTCCATAGTCAAGGGGTCTCTAATATCGGCATGCTCACTTGAACCGATGCTCTCGAATAGGGACCACCATCGGTATCAATCTAAGCAGGATTAGAGCAAAATCTCTATGGTAAAAAGTGAAAATGAATAGTAAAAATGGGGTTTTCCACCTATTTAGGCTATTTGATCTAATTTTGGAGAGATTTTTGACCTAGTTGGACCTAATCTGCATTTTCTTCACACTGGGGCATGTTTTTTTGCCAGGATCATCATCAATGTTTTTCATAAATGAAAACATCTTGGATCTATTCTTTATCAATATCATCATCTTTTCCTTCAGGACATCAATCTATTTTCATTTCTAAGGGGGCATTATTATAGTATCAAATCAGGATCTGCATCAAACATCAAACAAATCTGAGGCATTGAAATTTCAAACATCATCAGTGGGGCATTCTGCATCTTATCAAATTAGTTTCAAATTAGGGTATCACATCAATTTTCAAATCAAGGTTTCAAATTAGGATTTTATCAGTAAATCAAGTTATCAGTCAATCGGGTTTTGTATCAATCAATCAATCAATCAGGTATCAAATCAATGATAAGGACATGCAATTTTCTTTGAATCAATTCTCTTTGCACATCCATTCAAAGAGGGGCATTTGTAGACACCTAAAATTGGGCAGGTGTTCTCTAATCAAGAAAATCTATAAATCTCAGCAAAATAGTTCAAATCTCATAAATACAAGCTTAAAGGGATTAATCAAACTCTATAATTGATTTTAATCAATTAATTATATAGTTTAAATCAAAAATCAATTCCAACCTATTCCCCTACATGGCTAAATTAATTAATTTATTGAATTTAATAAATCCTAATATCCTTCAACATGAATTTGAGCAATCAATGAGAATTGAGAAAATAAAGCACATGGATCACTCTTAATTTTCAATCTCAATCACTCAAATTTGTCCCTTTGTCTCAACCTTTGAGACAAGCATTTAAATTGTCCACCCATTTGAAACCATCTCAAACCCAAGGCTTATGTTAGTAATAACTAAGAGGGGGGGTGAATCAGTGGCTTCAAAATTTCTCCTTCAAACTTAACCATCAATCAATAAATCTCAGATTATTATGTCCCTACAAGATGCATGCCATGAAATAATAATATTGACTAAGTGTCTATTGGTTTTCTTTGTCAATCCTTATTCTTTCTCGATTACCGATAAGCAGTATAACTATTTACCAAAACTCAGTAAATAAGCAGAGTATACCAATCAATCTAGAGTGCAAACCTTGTTAAGGGAAAAAAAACTGGGACCAGTACCCCAAATTTTTACTCTTCTAAAGTGATCCCTATTAGGAGCCAACCTTGTTAAAGGTTACAAACACAATATTAAGTGTGACCTTGTTAGAGGATTTTATACATAGAGGTTGTCACTTAGTATCGGGCATCTATTTCTACCATCCTTGAATCAGCTACTCCTTCTTAGACTGTCAATAGGTATCAGGAAAATGCAATGCTACTTTCATGAATCAACCTTTTTGGCACTCCTTGGGATGTACCTCAATATATAGAAGACTGTTAAGTCCTGCTCTATTAAGAGACTTGATGCTTCAATGGTTAAACTGAAAAAATATGACCTGTTCATATTGCAAATTTGAATTACATATTTTTAGATCTATTTAAGTACATTACCTCTCTGATCATTGTATCAATTCAATCCTTTGTGTTCCATACTTTCTGCTCTATGATGTTGTGCTTCACTGTTCGTCGGTGTCTGCAGAATTCCTTAGCTCTTCCTTCATCTTGTTTGATCAAGACTGCATGAAGTTGTTCTTCATCAGTTTCTCTTCAGTATCCTCTTTCTATTCACTCCCCTTAATCCCATTCGTAAATGAATTAAGCTTGTTTCATATATAGACATGATATTCACTATTTCTTGATTCTTGATTGTTGGCATGAAAAACAATCCTGCCAATTAGATTTAAAGCACAACTCTTGATTTTTTTTGTAGTTATCTTCTTTCCAACTCTACAAATCATCTTTAAATCAATCACTTAACTCTAGTCAAATAAAACAAATTTAAAAACTAGTTAAGTCTATCTTTAGCTCTGCCAGCTAGATATTTTTTCATTTTCTAAACTCTCTGTTCTATCGGTCACTACTGTAGTTAGTCGTCGGTGACAACTGACAGTTCCATCGATGAGACTCCAGCTAGCTTTGTGATCTTTGTCCATCAGGCATCATTGGAATTTTACTCATCGTGCAACCTTCTAACTCTGCTCGTCGGGTATCACTGTGGCTTTTCTTTTTCAGGCAACAGTATGCTTCTGATCGTCAGGTATCACTGTGACTTTCTTCTTTTCTCTGACCGTTGGTGTGCACTCCATTAGTGTTGTTTATCACTTAGTTAATACTTGACTTTTATGCATTGTTGAAAGCATAACCTTTGTTCCATTTATTCTTTGAAGTCTTTGGCATTATGTACATGACCGTACAAATGATATCAAGTTGACATCAATGACAATACAAACCATTAACTGATTTAATGCCTTGCATTATCTTCAACTTAACATTATCAAACATTCAATCAGTTACATGTCATCAATCTCTCCCTTTGGCATTTATGGAAACATACTATATTATCACACTATACTATTTCTAATACAATATGAAATACAATAGTTGAGATTCATCAAACTACCAATCTTTTTGTTCTGTCAACCGATAAATGTCTAACCTTTGGTAACCTCTGTTTTATCTTAGATTTGATTCTTGCAACTCTTTGTCTTCTGATATTTTGTGTCCACTTCATCTGTCAATTTCTCTCCTTTGACTGTTCTCTCTCTTTTGATGTCTTTTTCTCTTGTGACCAACTCTCCCTTTGTATAATCTGTCCATACAATTTTCTCTCCCTAAGGATATAATCTCTCCTTGTTGGAGTAATGTGATAATGGATAATCTCTCTCCCTTTCCAGAAAGATGTAATAATATGGATAATTTCTCTCCCTTTGATAATAATGCCAAACAAATATTTTACAAATATATGACATTAATGTCAAACAATATTTTCTTTCCATCCATAATATATTCCTTGAATTTCCCTTATCCATCAGTAATAAAATAATATGCTCTGGTGCTCGGTTCTGATATATACCTGTCTGTATATAGATGTAGCTTTGAAGTTAATCTCTTTGCTTGCATCAACATGAATGATATTCTGATAATATTTAGGCTGATGCAGCCTTCAATCATTTTATTGACTGGTAGACAAGGGTTTGACCCCAAGTCTCTTTCTCAAGTACTCGAATGTATGCTTGGGCAGTGGCTTAGTGAAGATATCAGCTAATTGTACTTTGGATTGCACATACTCAAGTTTCACTTCCTTTTCTTGAACTTGTTTTCTCAAATAATGATACTTGATGGCTATGTGTTTAGTCTTGGAATGCATGAATGGATTCTTGGAAATGTTTATTGCACTGGTGTTATCACAATAGATAATCACTGGTTCTAAGATCTTCATGTGCATACTTTCCAGTAACTATTTGATCCATGCAATATTTGAGAAATTTGTAGTAGCAGCAACATAATTTGCTTCTTCACTAGACTGAGAGATTCATCCTTGCTTCTTGCTAATTCATGTGACAAGTCTATCACCCATAAAGAATGCTCCTCTAGTTGTGCTCTTTCGGTCATCAAGATTTCCTGCCTAATCAACGTCGGTAAACACCTTAAGTTCAAAATTTCCTTCCTTCTATACCATAAGCCATATTCCTTAGTATTCTTCAGATATCTTAAAATTCTTTTCATAGCACTCATATGTGATTCCCTAGGGTTAGCAGAAAATCTTGCAACTATTCCTACTGCATGTGCAATATCTGGTCTAGTGTTTACAACATACATGAGTTTTCCAATCATTGATCTGTAGAAAGTCTGATTTACCTCTATTTTCTTGTCCTCCTTTTTCAACTTACATCTAGTAGCCATTGGTGTTCCAACTGGTTTGAAATCTTGTATCTTGAATATTTTCACGGCCTCTTTAATTTATTTGGACTGTGTAATGAAAATACCTTCACTTTTTTGTATGATCTATAGACCAAGAAAGAACTTGATCTCTCCAAACATAGACATCTCAAACTATTTTCTCATCTCATTACCAAATGATTTGCATAGCATATCATTTCCTCCAAATATGATGTCATCAACAAATATTTCAGCAATCAAAGTGTCAGCATCAGTATCTTCCTTCAAATAAAGATTACTGTTTTCACTAGTACTTACAAATCCAATACTTATAAGATAGTGTAATGGATAAAATTTGATTCATAAAGGATTGTTTAAATAAGATTTTGCATAAATTAGATGAGAGAGAAATCCTAAGGCCAAATTTAGTTTCTTACACTTAATTATTATGATAAAAAGGAATGAAAGGAGCATGTAAAGAATAGTGGAATAGATACCTACCTCATATCATAGCAGATCTAGAAAAAGTCATTTTTTGAGGTTTGTATTGAGTTTCTAGAAAATCTGACAGTTGATCCCGAACCAGAACATAGAGACGAACAAAACCCAAAATTTTTTTTTGTTCTGATGTCGTCTTATGAAAAAGGTTGATCGTGACCCATAAATGACACCCCTGACCCAATAATGTTGACCCTGACTTGCGTAGTGTCGACAGAAAATCTGTTTGCAGATCTTGGAAGTTCGCTGAAAAGGGTATCCAAATCTAGTCTCAAATCGGCTGTCCTCCACCTGTAACTCCCAAAAACAACATCTACAAATATCTAAAAAGAGGGATTTTGGGGTGGCTATATAGGGTTTTGCTTTGTCAAACCCCCACTTTGGTGATCTCCACCTCCACGAATAGCCGAATATAGAATGTAGTATGTGTGTGTGTATTGATTTCTTGGAAAGAGCTTTTAAACATGAAATATCAAGATCTAATCTTCTAGATTAACAATCCTAACATAACATGGAAATGAGAAAGAAATGCATAGATTTGAATATGACAAAGAAAGCATACCAAGCCCCCAAGGCTAAATTATTCCCATCAACTCACAATCCATGCTTACTACCCCATGGTAATGTCCTTGGAATGCTTGAATGGTGAGAATAGTAGATCTAGAGAGAGAGACTTCTTGCTTCAATGAAGATCCACCATAGAGTATCCCTCAAAATGCTTGATAGAAGATGATGATATGTCCACCTAGCTTTTCCTTCTATATCATCCTCTTGCTATTTTGCATCATCATTACATCATGTCATCTCCCGATTTCATTTCATGATTAAATGAAGGCATAAGAGAGTGTTTATATAGAAATCTCAACATAGGTCTCCTAGGGCAATGCAAGGGATCATAATTCAAGTTCTACCTTGAATCATTGTCCAATCATAATTACCAACCAAGGAGGGAATGTATTAATTCAAATATCAGATAAAACACTTCCGCATCTGAACCCAGGGACCTATTTTAAGTTTCGGACCCCGATAAGCTCCAGATTTGAAAGCGGGGACCAACACCTGTCAAAGGTCTATTTCAACCTCGAGCTTGACCTAGGTCAAGGTTGACCTCAAACTTGACCTAGGTCAGGTTCGACCTCAACCCTGACCTGAGGTTTCAGGCAAGTCACCAGATAGCTGCTAAGAGGTTCCCAGGTCAGTCGGGGACCTAGGAAGGTGGGGGAATATACCAGAATGTTAAGAAGGCCTAGAGGCCTAGAGAGAGAGTAATATGAAGCTCAGGAGGACCCAGACATAGGTCCTACCTTGAAATAAGAGTCGTAAAGAGGGAAATCTAGGAGGATCCACTAGATCCTAACCCTAATTTCACCTACACATGTATAATCAAGCATAGATGCAAACCTAATATGCAAATATACTAAATAAGGGTGCTAAACCTATCAAAATGGAAGTGCTTCCCTTTTAAGATGATACATTTAGCCCCCACTTTAGCTTAGATATGATGCTACGTGAATATGCAAGATAAAGTAAGAAAATATCATAAAGTATAAAAAGGATATAGCCAAGTCCTCAATGCAAAGATCTACAAGAAACCATTAGTATCCGCAACCTGCAGCACACAAGGTTAATGAAAATCCAAAGAGCACCTAATTCTTACTATGATGATCTTGAGAAGTATATAGACCCCCTTATGCCCCCCCTGATTCGGCTTACTAATTTATGGAAGGTGAAACAGGGTGATAAGGTGATTTCTATATACTAAATATGAAATTTGTTGAAAAAGTCCTTTCCTAAACTAGTTAGAAGGGTCCTAAACCTTCCTAAACTGATTTAAGAGGTTAGGTATCTGAATCAATATTCAAACACCTCTAACAGCACTAAAAAGGGAGCTACCAAACTCAAGTTATGATGAAAAGAATAGATGTCTATCTAAATGCATATAAAGGAAAAATTCAAATTTTAACCTAAATACTTTCAAATGAAACCCTAGTAAAACCCTAATTTACTTTCTATAAATAGGAGAAAGAGAAACTTACCACCTCATTCTTACCATTTTCAGAGTTTGGGGAAGGAGATAGGATGCCGAAGAGAGAGGAATTCTGAGCGAGCCACATGGAGGTCCTGAGGGAGCGCCTGGCCAGCAGACATCCATTGCCTGAGGTAAGTTCCTGTTTTGAGTGCTTGTGATTGAAAATTTCATGTTTTTATAGGGAAGGTCTATCCTGACCCAATAAGGTCAACCTTGACTTAGTAAGGTCAACCCTGACCCTTTAAGTTTGACCCTAACTGGGAAGGTTCTATTCTTTTTGGGGGCAGGTCGACCCTGACCCACTAAGGTCGACCCTGACCCATAAAGGTCGACCCTAACCCATAAAGGTTGACCCTAACCCAAAAAGGTCAACCCTGACCCAATAAGGTCGACCTTGACTAGATCAAGTAGGTACAGAAGATTTTTTGATGCAGAAATACTGATATGATTCATGTTTGTGCTTGCAGGATCTAGTCCATCTTCGAGAGCATCCCTTTGGAGGGTTATTACTATCTGTCAGAGGGAGTGTCTCCGAGCTACAACGAGATGAAATACAGTTATTGAGAGATGTGGGATTGTACTGGGTAGCAGTCCTACCACAGCTGAGGTTCCATCGGTCCATGATATCAACCATGATAGAGAGATGGGATGAGGATACTTGTTCCTTCCATCTTCCATCAGGAGACATCACGATCACTTTGGAGGATGTGTAAAGGATCCTATGACTTCTGGTCTAAGGCAAGCCTGTCAGACTGAGAGTACCATAGGGTCTGCCTAAGGTTTTTGTAGATATGGAGTATTGTTTGAGATGGGTACCACAGATGAGGACCCGTTCAGATCAGATTTCATTGGCAACCATACTAGCAGGTCTGACACCCTTGGTACGGAGAGTGATGCTATGTATACTTGCTTTGGTTGTATTGCCCAACACAAAGGGTACAATATTTTTAGCACCATTCCCCCATCTCGTACGTAGGATGGAGAGTGAGAGGATCACTATCTCGTGGGTCCATAGTATGTTGGCACATATTTATCATGAGCTGAGTCAGTTGGTGAGATATCAATGGGAGAGTCTTACATTGTGCACTTTGCTATAGGTTTGGATGTTTGAGAATTACACATGTACACGACCACAGGGTACTCCTACGATGATATATGCGAGCACACTCAGAGCTTTTGCATATCCACTAGCAGATGTCTAGAAACATCGAGATATCCTCTTTTGGAGGGTATGCTTTGACCGTATACTAGGTATAGATGTGATATGGAGACCTTATTGTCAGATGATAGAGTGGCCTTATACCCGACATCAGTTGAGACACTCACAGCAGCGTAAGTTGCTAGAAGGTCCTACCAATCATGTCGTGATGCCATATTACTATGATAGGGTGATGAGATAGTTTGGTTTGATGCAGGGAGTCCCTCGGATAGTACCTCGGTATGCCTATCCGATGAGATACTATCAAAGACCCAGTGCCATACATTGACCTATAGTAGCTGATATTGTGGATAGTGAGACATATGAGACCAAGGATATAGAGGTAGCTGCTGAGATATCCTATGCCGATGTTAGTAGAGAGTATATCAGATACTGGAGTTTACAGGGTACCCATCCTATCTTCCCCAATGACCACCCCACAGGTGATCCAGGTCCTTCAAAGAGGAATCACCGAGGAGATGACATACCAGTAGGAAAGGACTAGGAGGATTAGAGAGATGAGGAGGAGCCTCCCTTCAAGGGAGATCCTATGGAGGAGGAGAGAGCAGAGGAGAGAGCAGAGTAGAGAGCAGAGGAGATGCCCCCAGGCTATGGTACATGGACCAGTGATGAGGCAGTCTATGCTTCTCCCTTGAGATCACAGCGACCTCCTCAAGCGCACACAGAGACACCACCACCGAGGTCTAGATAGAGAAAGTAAGGTGAGAGTAGTCACTCCATGCCCCCACCATCTAGATCCTTTAGTGATGCCCAAGACGGAGATCCACGTATGATACAAATTTTAGAATTTTTTTTGAATAAAGATTTTTTTTGGAAGAAGAATTGAATAAGTTTTATGTTTTGAATTTTTGCAGGGAGCGTAGTGGAGTGGATGAGTTTTGTATCTGAGGTTCTGAAGGATACATGTATATCCTACCAACTTCTAGCTAGTGAGAGAGAGTCCCTTGTAGGACAAAGGGATCTTGGAAGACATGCAGATATCTTCCTATGTGTATAGTGAGAGTTGAGGTTATGCAAGGAGAGAGAAGAGAAACTGATGGCTGATGTGCAGAGAACTCAGGAGCGGGTCCTAGAGATGAGAGTATCAAGGAATTGCACATGGAATAGCATTCTGAGATCCTTAGCCTCGCATCATAGATCTGAGAGAGCTGGGAGTCACCATCCTTTAGAGCATCATGATAGAGATTGATAGATATGGCACTTGTGCCACATATGTACCAAACTCGGAAAAAGTTTATTTATGAAGAAAAATTTGTTTTTGGAACAATTAGTTCTATGATTGATTACTTTTTACTTTCATTAATGCACAAAGACTTAAAAGGAATAGAGGAAAAGAAAAATATGAATGAATGCATTCTAAGTTATATAACTTATAAAATAATTATTCTATAAGGAACACATACATGCATAAAGAAGAAAATGATTAGTTAGGGATAATAATGTTTGAGATGC
>MU224522.1:1368005-1402478 GCA_018584345.1 Thuja plicata
ATCTCAACATAGGTCTCCTAGGGAAATGCAAGGGATCCTAATTCAAGTTCTACCTTGAATCATGGTCCAATCAAAATTACCAACCAAGGAGGGAATGTATTAATTCAAATATCAGAGAAAACACTTCCGCATTCGAACCTAGGGACCTATTTTAAGTTCTGGACCCCGATAAGCTCCAGATTTGAAAGCGGTGACCAACACCTGTCAAAGGTCTATGTCCACCTCAACCTTAACCTAGGTCAAGTTTGACCTCGACCCTGACCTAGGTTAGCGTTGACCTTGACCCTGACCTAAGGTTTCAGGCAGGTCGCCAGATAGTTGCTAAGAGATTCCCAAGTCAGCCGGGGACCTAGGAAGGTGCGGGAATATACCAAAATGTTAAGAAGGCCTAGAGGCCTAGAGAGAGAGTAAGATGAAGCTCAAGAGGACCCATACATAGGTCCTACCTTGAAAGAAGAGTCGTAAAGAGGGAAATCTAGGAGGATCCACTAGATCCTAACCCTAATTTCACCTGCACATGTATAATCAAGCACAGATGCAAACCTAATATGCAAATATACTAAATAAGGGTGCTAAACCTATCAAAATGGAAGTTCTTCCATTTTAAGACGATACAGATAGGAATGAATTCATTCATACCAGGATCTAGGAGATTTTTTCAATCCATACAAGGCTTTGTGAATTCTACATACCATATTTCTCTTGTCTGGATCGACAAACCCTTCTGGTTGCTCAATGTATACCTCTTCTTCAAGTATTCCATTTAGGAATGCTGACTTGAAATCCATCTGGTATACCTTGAATCCTTTGAATGCAGCATAAGAAAGTAGTATTCTAACTCCTTCTAGCCTAGGAATGGGTGCAAAGGTCTCTCCATAGTCTATACCTTCCTCTTTTGCATACCCCTTGCATACTAGTCTTACTTTGTTTCTTGTGACTTCTCCATTCTCATTCAGCTTATTCCTGAATATCCATTTAGTAACGATGACATTCTTGTCATCTGGTCTTGGCACAAGTGATCATGTCTTGTTCTTTTTAATCTGCTCAATCTCATCATTCATAACACTTATTTATTCTTCATTATCAAGTGTAGCATTAATATATTTTGGCTCAAACTCACAAGTTAAACAATTTGAGGTTAAAGACTTACTTCTAGTTCTTGTACCAACTTTCTTATCTCCTATGATCTAGATTTCTAGATGGTTCCTTCTTAAATATCTTGCAAGTACAGGTACATCTCTTTGTATATTAGCTTGATCATCATTTTATTCTTCATCACCTTGCACATTATTTTGATCATTATCCTGACCGGCGGTAATTGCAACCTGACCGTCAGTTGCAACATTCTATTGTTATGGAATTAAGCACTGTTGCTCAGGCAGAGTGTTGGGTTCTTCATAATATACTAACTTTTTGTAGTCCTCTGGTTCTTTTGTGCTTTCCTGCTCATTCTTTTCTGCAAATTCATCTATCTTTACATTTTCACTTTCAAAAATTTTGTTAGAAGCCTTGATAAGACATTTATAAGCTTTTCTCTTGGTGGAATACCCTAGAAAAATACCTTCATCACTTTTGGCGAAAAGCTTTCCATTTCTATCATCCTTTAAGAAGATAGACAAGTTTAGTGTGTAGACAATAGCACTGACAGCTTCCCTCCAGAAGATTTGGGTGATGCCTTTCTCTATCATCAGTGTTCTAGCACAATCAACTATTGATCTGTTCCTTCTCTCAGCAATCCCATTTCGTTGTGGTGTTCTTGGTGCAGAAACCTGTCTTTTTATACCATGCTCATTACAAAAATTAGTGAATTCATCTAATCTAAATTCTCCTCCTCTATCTGATCTTAGACATTTTACATCCTTACCACTTTGTTTCTCTACCATAGCCTTATACCATTTAAACATCTTGAATGCTTCAGATTTATCTTTTAGAAACATAAATGTCATAATTCTAGAGTAATCATCAACAAAGAGAATAAAATATCTATCTCCATAATAGATCTTTGTCCTCATTGGTTCACATAGATCAATATGGACTAATTCTAGAATATCTTCAGATGTATGGGTTTTACTTTTGAAAGTAGACTTTTTCATCTTACCTTTTTGACAATTCTTGTACATGATGTTGTCGGGCTTTAACATCGTCGGTAAGCTTCTTACATTTCTTCTTCTTCTTATTTTCATCATGTTGTCAAAATTCACATGACACAATATTTTGTGCCACAACCATATGTCTTCATTTCTATTCATTAAGCAAGTGGTGTTAGTATCATTCAAATAGAATAAGTTACCTTTAGTCTGTTCACCGGTACCAATCAATCTTCCTGATTCATTGAAGATCTTTGCCTTTTTATTCTCAAATGCTACTCTGTGACCTGAATTATTCAGCTAAGTAACACTCAACAAATTATATAATTCAATCCTTTTACCCAATAAGCATTTTCACATTTAATCAGGTTATTCAACATTATAGTTCCTTTACCTTTAACTGGACAAGGTGTATCATTAACCATTCTTACTGTACCACCATTATAATACTCAAAAGTGTTAAACTTTTCTTTGTCACCGGTCATGTGGTGAGTACAACCACTATCTATAATCTAGATGTCATTCTAGCTAACCTTAGATATGAGTGGAGTTTCTACATACCTTTCATCTTTATCTGAATCATCTTTCACAGCTACAAATACCATCTCAATGTCTTCATTAGGTTCGGTGTCAGTATCTTCATCTTTGCAAGTAGCTAGGTAGCTATCTTTCTTGCCTTTGTCCTTGTAGTCTTGGGTATCTCTTCTTTCTGATTGTCGGTAACCTTTGTAATCTTTGTTATCACCTTTGTCAGATTTCTTCTCAAAAGATCTGTCATTAACTCTGTCATCTTTTCTTCTGTTAGGACATCTTGCAGCAAAGTGTCTAATCTCTTTACAATTAAAGCATACAAGTGGTAACTTGCCTTTATATTTACCTTTGCCTCTCTAAATTCTTCTAGCCATAAGTTCTTCTATTTCATCTAGATTTTCTTCTTCACTTTCACTTTCACCATCTCTTCTAGATGTGTGTCTATGACTTGATTTGCTTATTCTCATAGAAGACTTAAATGCAGACTCTAAGTTTGGTAAGACATTATTATCAAAGTTATTAATCTCAAATTAAATCAGTCTACCAATTAAACTATCAAGAGTAACTCTATTGTTTGCTACTACTCTCATTTCTTGAATGACATAAACTATAATAGCATATACATGCAGTAAGGTTCTTAAGATTTTACTTACCACTGTCTCCTCTTCAAGTGTACCTCCAACTCCTCGTATAGCATTGACTACTTCTTTTATTCTTGTGTTGTAATTTGTGATGTTTTATCCTTCTTTCATTCTGAGATCATCAAACTTTCCTCTAAGGCTTTCTTCCTTGGCTCTTAGAACATTTGTATCACCTCCATGTACAAGCTTCAATTTGTACCACATCTTCTTTGCAGTTTTTCAATCAAAGACATCTTCAAATTCAGCATCAAAGAGTGAGGAAGAAAGCTCTATGACCATGCAATTGTGTTCATGCTTCTCTCTCAATTGATCTACTATTAATGATCCTGTGGGCAACACATACTCAGTATCTAGGAATTGAGTAACATCATTACCAATACCTGATAAGTGGATTCTTATCCTACTTTTCCATGAAGCAAAATTGTCTTTGTTCAACTTGGGCACATCTCGTCTATTCATCTTGTGATCTTGACTTAGGTCTTGAAACCTTCCTTTCTAAGCACACAAGCTCTGATACCAATTGTTAGTAATAACTGAGAGGGGGGGTGAATCAGTGGCTTCAAAATTTTTCCTTCAAACTTAACCACCAATCAATAAATCTCAAATTATTATGTCCCTACAAGATGCATGCCATGAAATACTAATATTGATTAACTGTCTATTAGTTTTCTCTGCCAATCCTTATTCTTTCTTGATTACCGATAAGTAGTATAACTAGTTACCGAAACTCAGTAAATAAGTAGAGTATATCGATCAATCTAGAGTTAGCTATGTAAGATACAAAATAGTAAAGAAATGAATCATACACACATAACAAATGAATTTTTAACATGCAAACCTTGTTAAGGGAAAAACTACTGGGACTGGTACCCCAAATTTTCACTCTTCTGAAGTGAGCCCTATTAGGAGCCAGCCCTGTTAAAGGTTACAAACACACTATTAAGTGCGACCTTGTTAGAGGATTTTATACATAGAGGTTGCCACTTAGTATCAAGAATCTATTGCTACCATCTTTTAATCAGCCTCCTTCTTAGACTGTCAATAGGTATCAGAAAAATCCAATGCTACTTTCATGAATCAACCTTTTTGGCACTCCTTGGGATGTACCTCAATATATAGAAGGCTGTTAAGTCCTGCTCGATTAAGAGACTTGATGCTTCAATGGTTAAATTGAAACACTATGACCTGTTCATATTGCAACTTTGAATTGCATATTTTCAGATCTATTTAAGTACATTACCTCTCTAATCAATGTATCAATTCAATCCTTTGTTTTCCATACTTTCTGCTCTGTGATGTTGTGCTTCACTGTTCGTCGGTGTTTGCAAAATTCCTTAGCTCTTCCTTCATCTTGTTTGATCAGGACTACATGAATTTGTTCTTCATCAATTTCTCTTCAGCATCCTCTTTCTATTCACTCCCCTTAATCCCATTCGTAAATGAATTAAGATTGTCTCTTATATCGACATGATATTCACTATTTCTTGATTCTTGATTTTTGGCATGAAAAACAATCCAACCAATTATATTTAAAGAATAACTCCTGATTTGTCTCATAGTTATCTTCTTGCCAACTGTACAAATCATCTTTAAATCAATCACTTAACTCTGGTCGAATAAAACAAAGTAAACAACCAGTTAAGTCTATCTTTAGCTATTCTAGCTAGATATTTTATCATTTTTTGAACTCTCTATTCTGTCGGTCAATGTTGCAGTTAGTCGTCGGTGACAACTGACAGTTCTGTCACTGAGACTCCAGTTAGCTTCATGATCTCCATCCATTAGGCATCATTAGAATTTTAATCATTGGGAAACCTTCTGAATTTGCTTGTCAGGCATCACTGTGGCTTTTCTTTGTCAGGAAACACTATGCTTTTGATCGTCGAGTATCACTGTGACTATTCTTCTTTTCTCTGACCGTCAGTGTGCACTCTATCAGTGTTGTTTGTCACTTAGTGAATACTTGACTTTTATGCATTGATGAAAGCATAACCTTTGTTCCATTTATTCTCTAAAGTATTTGGCATTATGTACATGACTGTACAGATGATATCAAGTTGACATCAATGAAAATACAAACCATTAACTGATTTAATTCCTTGCATTATCTTCAACTTAACATTATCAAACATTCATTCAGTTACATGTTAATTTTCAATCTCAGTCACTCATTTTGAACTTTCAATCTCAATCACTCAAATTTGTTCCTTTGTCTCAACCTTTGAGACAAGCATTTAAACTGTCCACCCATTTGAAATCATCTCAAAGCCTTTCACTCAACCAATGCATAATCATGATTAATTAACTCTACCCCCTACACTTGGGAAAATCCTATAAATAAACGCCATTTTACAAGCACCATATCCTAGAAATTTGAATGCAAAGAATCTAGACTATAGCCATTTTCATAGAAATTGAGAGCATTTCAAAGAATATCAAAGCATAATTGATCATCTTGCATAGCAATTGAGAGCATTTGAATTCATTTTTGAAGTAATCGAGATAATTTAAGAGTTAGATTGGCAAATCTTTATCATATTTATCATTCTAGGACTGCCATTAGTAGAGATTAAGGTTGAGATCTCTATTAACATGCTTAGATAGAGAGCCATGGGATGCTTATCAATTTAATTGCAATTCTTACCTTAAATTGTATTTATTATTCCATATAATTGTAGTTAAATAAACTAATCTCATGAAGGTGTATTTCATTCACACACAGTAATCACCTAAAATTGGTCTAGTAAATTAAGAGCCCCTAATCTTGATTAATTGGCCTAAAAAACTAATGAAATACATTTAAATACTAGGCCTAATTATGTGAGTAAATTCGATCAAACATGCTTAACTAAATCAATCTTTTAATTAATCATCAACTAAACCTCAAATCATAGCACTAAGAATATTAAAATGATAAATCAAAGTCACTTAATAGTCCTAATCTCCTTTTAATTAAGTGAACCCATTCAACACATGTGTGTGCATCAATTTCTAATTAAAAATGAATTAAAAGGAGGAAATTGCTATTTTGTCTCATCTACAACCAAAAAAGCACAACTTTGAAAAAACAAAGATTCTCACATGGATGAAGCTCACATGGATTAAGGTAGGAATGAATCTCAACTTCTCTTCATGATCAAATCTTAACCATTCATCGTCATGGGCTTCCTATAAAACCAAGCCTCTCAAGCTCATATTATATACAATTTCATAGTAACATCATAATGATAAATTTGATCTAGAGTTTATTATACATTGTAGGAATATTAATTGGCATAGTATTTCCTTTCTTAGATTACTTGCATCTCATTTAGTGTAATGGATAATGTCTCTTAGTTACATTCTTAGCTTAGATTTGTCATTCTCTATCTTAGTTTGCATTATCTTTGCAAGATTTTGGAGTAAAGAATGAAATCATTGCATCATACTCACAATGAATCTTCCATTTTAGGACAGTCAAGTCACTAATCTACATGTTCATGATTTGAGATCTATTTTCATGGATTATACTCACCATAAATAGGAAGCAATAAGTCAATTTTGGTAGATTTTTTTGATTGTTATGATTTGATTATCATGTTACTAACCCCTAATGTAACGATTTATTGAAGTGTTTGTGCTACAGTTTCTAACCACTTTTCACACACATTTTTTCCAACCACCACGGAGTACAAAATTTGTATTTTGGCCTCACTTCATGATATATATATTTTTTATAATGATTTTTGAAACTCCGTAAAATTTTGTATCAGTTGGAATGGTTTGTCATTTGATAATATGGACTAATCCTATTTATCATTTTTGCATATGAAATTTATTGTATAGGTATTTTCCTTGCTAACATGTGTTGTTTCTTCATATTATTTTCATTGTACAACAGTCAAGATTTCAAGGTTTTATCATGTGCTTTAGTGATTTTAATCGTATGATAGGAAATATCTAATAGTTATGTCGTGTTCATCATTGGTTTTCATTGTATGATTTTATGGTGAAAAAAGGCACTATCTAGCTTTATTGTATCATAACCAAAGAGAAAATTTTAGGGTTTCTAAGACTTGATTTCTGGTTTCTAACCTCTCACCCTTCTTTGTTGCCTGGTTTTTGCAGCATAACTTTTTTTTGTAGGATGCTTGCCAAATAATTTTTCTTGTCAAAGGTTACCAATCAACCATTTTGAGGAAACTACTACATTATTTTTGGTTGCAAGATGCTTTGTCAAAGTTCATCAGATCGAGACTATAAATGAATTACTTGCAGGTTGCCTTGGATGTTACAACTAAAATTTGTGTTTGCAAAAATTGATTTTCTTAGGCACACTTAATCAAGGTCATTTGTAGGGTTCAATTCATTGATAGGGGAGTATTCTCTTGTCTATCTAGACAATCATAAACCTAGACTCATTGATTTTCTCACTTATAAAAGGACCTAGGAATGAATAAATTACTTAATGTGTTTAAGATAGAAAAAATATAGATAGGAGATTATGCTCTTTTCCCTAGTGGAAAATTAGAAATCCAAACTCCTAATTTTCCAACCATTTAATTTATTGCATTCAATTTAGTGAGCCTGTCGGTTCAGGGAAAAATCTCCTAGGCATGACTCAAGTGGGAACAAGGAAAAGCCAACCTCTTCCAACCCACTATAATAAGCTACTTCTTTGAGATTAAAGTCTCAGAACATCGATTGATTTCTTCATAGGGCTATAGGCCTCAATCACGCTTGTGTGAATATGAAGGGTGTATTCAAATGGATGCCCAAACTAGACACTTTAGTGTAGAAGCTTCCATATTCACCCCCAAAAGTGTGATAATCCAAGTGCAAGGAGGATAGTAACCTACCCAAGGCACTCGCCATATCGTTCCTTCCTGAGTGTTTGGAGTCAACTAATTTGACATTGTTAACCCATTGTGTGGTTGGTAGTGGTCATATTCTAATTAGCTCTTGAAGTGTGCCTAAGTTTGCGAGTGAGGATTTTGATACTATGTCAGATGCCTCTAGGGATAAAATGTGCTTGATCTCCTCATACTTATGTGCTTTTTGTGTTTCCTCAACACTTGAAAAATATGCCAAAATATACCCAAGCACATTCATACATTATCAAAAATTGCCAAGAATAGTCTGAATCATCTAAGATTTTCTCAAAAAACAAGTGGCAAACTGTCTAGTTTAGCATCTTATCATCTTGGAAAATATATCATTGTATGGACCTGTGCTTTATCATGCAATACGAGTGTTTGATTGTATGAGTAGATACTTTTTGTCATATCACTAGGTGGTAATCATCATACAAGCTATAAGTTTCAAGGCTAACAATATTTTTCACCACATTATCATATCACCTTGAGAGTTTCCTCGTGTGAGCATGTAGATTCCACCATTTTATCATATCAGTCTTTGAGAATCATCATATGAAAGATGCCTTCCATCATATCAATTTGTTGTCATTTGACATTGAGGACCTAATTCTAATCTTTGATATTTCCATTTTAAATTTGATTTAGTTTCCCAGTTGGATCTTTAGTCTGTCCTAATCAGTGTCTTTGAGCTTTAACGTGGCTACCTCATTCTATCATCTTGGTTTCTTGATTAATCAACTAATCTCATTATCTTTCCATCAATAATATCCTAATCAATTTAGTCACAAGTGTCTCTTATCTAGGCAATCAAGCCTTAACTCCAAAACCTTTTACTAAGTTCATCATCAATCTTCAAGTTGTCATCTCTCATCAATTCTTGAGACAAGTCATCACTTCAGAACATAGATATTGATCTAATTCATCTAGCTACTATTAGTTTTTAGTCTCATTGAATTTAATGCTAGTACAAAATAGAAGCTAACAACAAAGAGCTGATCCTTATCCAAAAGGTAAGGCTATCAATGGTTCTACTCCTAGATCCCCATCCCATCAGAAATCAACATGTGCACAAAAGACTCTAAATTAAGGTAGGTCTTCCACACATCAATCAATACCCATACTCCACACTCCAAGTCCTCAATACCAATCATTTTATACTGAGCATCACAATGAACCAAACATGTCAGTGTTTGATTGGGAATCTATTCAAGACCATTAGATCCACCACAATAACATCTCTTCCTTGATTGAGGAGCCCACTAGAGAAGAAATCAAAAGGTGTCAACAAGACAAAAATTTCCAAAAGATTATGTAAACACTCATACAACTGGAAAATGATAGACTTTATGCATCAAGCCTCCATGGGGGTCAAAATTCCTCTTAATTTTAATGTTTAAAGGCGAGTACAACATGAAGAGTCCCCAATCAATATCTTTAACCAGCAATTGCAAGACATGATATGTGAGCTCAGAGAATTGAAGAAGACAAAGGAATGATCTTCCAACAAGTATACAGAGGAATCAATACGTCCTATTTTATTCAACACAAATATATAAATGCCACCATTTCCTTCCAAAATTGAAGTCCCAAATTATGTCAAATATTATGGAGAAGGTGATGTTAGCCCTAGCCAAAATTTTGCATGGTTCTAAGCTCTTTCCCCTTGTCTCTACAATTATTCATGGCCTTTGGCTAAAACCCTAGGTCTTGATTGTGTCAAATTTGGCTAAAAACCCTAAAACCTTCAAGACATGTTATGTTTTCATGTTACTTTTCCAACTCATTTAAGTCAAGTTTTAAGTCATGTGTTCTTTTCCAGGCCTTTATCTATTAATCTCGTAACCCCAACCAAATTTTCATTCAGCAATCAAGCACAAGCCGTCGATCAAGTTCTCTTTAAGTTTTCATCTTACAAATGGCACGTAATCTCAGGATAAAAGTAAAAGCCATGGAATATTTGGAGATTTCACACGCACCGTAGATCTTGTCTTGATCATGCAATTCACGTTAAGTCATGAGATAAATTCTAAGTCAGTTCTTTCTTTGGGAGATTCAGTGTAGGCCATCAATGTAGATCTAATCTTGTGGCTGGCACGTGATCTCAAAGTAAACCATGAGTTAAGTTTTTCTTTCAGTGATTTAGAGACTTAGTTGGTCGCGTGATCTCCAGATAGACCAAGAGTCAGATGCAGAGTTAATTTCTCTCTTTGGTTGCATGATCTCATAATGGTATCATGGTTAAGTGAAATGTTTCAAGATTAAACGAGGACCATTGATCTTCCTAGAGATGTGTGGTTCATGCTAGATCTTGAAAGTAAATGGCCAAGTAAAAATGTTTTCAAAGACTTAACGCAAGTCGTTGATCTTGTTAAGTTCTTGCATTGATCATGTGGCTTGCGCATGATCTTAGAACAAAATCAAGGGTTAAGAAATGATCTAGCGACCTGGTGATCACATTTATCTCCCAATCTCTAGATTTAACTGTAGTGAAGGTCAGGTTAAGTCGGTAGAAGTACAATTTTATTCTAGAGATTCAATGCAAGTCATTGATCAAGTTATATTTATGACATGATCGTAGGGTTGGCGCGTGATCTCTTAATGTAACTTGAGTTAGGAAAAGTATTCAGTGACTTTGAGTTTCCTTCAGTCACTGAATATCTAGGTTTAATCATGGTTAAGAAAGGTAAGTTAGAGCTCAAGTGGAGTTTGCATAGAGGGATCATGGTCGTTGATTAGAGTAGAGATCTGGGGCTGGCATTTAATCTCATGAAGAGTTGATCAAGTACAAAAGGATTGCGAGACTTGGGGAGGATCGTAGATCAAGATTGAGATGAGTGGATGGAACTTAATCTCACAATGAATTGATGATGTCATTATATCTCTAGAGATCTAGTGTAGACCATAGATCTTGTTTAGATCATGTTCTTGGCATGAGATCTTGGAATGACCTCAAGGGTTAAGTTTTTATCTCGCGAGTTGGAGATCCCTTCAGTCGCGCGATCTCTAGATAGACCTTGAGTTAAGCATGGTTAATTTCTGAGACAAAGTTGAGTTGCACAGATATGATCTAGATTGTTGATTAAAGAGAAGATCTTATGGTTCTTGTGTGATCTTGAAATAAACTCTAGAATTAGCTTTTCACCCAATGAATTAGATTTTCCTTTAGTCGTTGAATCTTAGGATAGACTACAGTTAAGAACCTAAGTCAAGTAAGTCAAGCATGGGTTGTCTGAGATAAAATCTAAACCAAAAATGCAATGTTGATCTTAGGGCTGGCGTGTAATCTCATAATATTTTTATGATGTCATGGAAAGTCTTGAGATTCAGTGCAGGTTGTTGATCTTGCTAAGTACTTTTCTTAATCTTGTGGCATGCACTTAATCTTGGAATGTGACCCGAGTTAAGTGGAATGTTTAGTGACTTGGAGATTTATTCAATTGCATAATCTCATGATGAACCTGGGTCAAGATCAAGTTAATGTGAAGTTTACAAGGATTAGATCAGAACCATTGATATGTCTTGAATCTAGCAGTGTTAACGTAATCTCCCAACATACCCATAGTTAAAGAAAATGTTCAGTGACTTGGAGATTGCACAGTTGCGCAATCTCTAGATAAGGCCAAAGTTAAAGTTCTGGTTAGACGCAGGTTAAAGGTTGAGGAAAAAGATAAGTTAAAATGTAGGCAAGTTAGATTTAATTTGATGGATGACGTGAAGCCTCAATTAGAAGTTTCTCGATATCTAGTCTTTGAGGCATTGTGCCTTGCTGCCGCATGTCTAATCTGATTGTGAGCCTAGGTAACATAAAGGAGTCAATGGATATGTTTTAAAGTTATGCAACAACTTGATCTCGACCGTCCAAATTTTTTTCTGCACCACTTGTAGCCATTATAAATAAATTTCAAATATTTAAATATCTTTGACTCAGAGGGTTTCATGGTGGTCAACATATATTTGATCTCTAAGCTATAAATGTTACGATTTGATCTTATGGATCAATTATGAATAGTTGTTGAAGACCAGAGGGATACAAATCTGATATACTTAGATGCATTAAAGGCCAGAGTTGAAAGAAAGATTTTTATAATCAAAGGATAAGTACATATAGTGGTGCCATGGTCATTTATGCATTTATGTGAGCTACTTTCAGAGTTATGCCTTTGAATTTCTTATGTCACAGGGTACTGTGCTCACATCCATGGATTAGGAAAAATTGATTGCAAATCAGATTTGCATAGATTGAAGAGAAGAGATAGGGTTTCAACTCAACAACAAAATTAAATGCTTAACATGATTGGTTGTAAACACTAACCCTAAATGGTCCAAAGCTTGTAGCATTCTTGTTCCTATAAAAGGATATTCAAGACCATTTAGTAAGGGTTGGAGAATTGGGAAAGTAGAAAGCATTAGGCTTATACTTGTTTCTAGTCTAGGATATGGCAGATGTATTTCAGATTGTGTTGAGATAGAATAGAAAGCTTATGATTTTTTGCATATTATTGAACTGTGTATTTCCTTGTCATATTGTTACAGAAGCAAGACTTCATCATACTTAATATAAGTATTCTCATATTTTAAGTCTCTCCTTTGTGATATCTCTGTGAGTTGTAAGTTTTTTGGCTTACTGTATAAGTCTTTCTTATACATATGTGTATTCCATAAGTCTTTGATCTTGGATCGAATTAAAATGCTTTGGATATTACATTGATTCTATCTGCTTATCTACTAAGGATCTTGTCGTGTGTGATCTGAGATATTTATGTTTATGGCTTTGAATACTTACCAATAGGTTATTTCAGTTACAGTATTGTATTTAGGAATTTATCCAATGGATAAGGCACTGATCTAAAGAAAGTATTTTCTGTGGAGATATAAGTTTGAGTGGTTTGGATATGTTCTGTCCCACAAAACTTAAATCAAACTCATTACCAGTTTCTTTACTTTTCAGTTGTTGTTCTTCTTATTCCACCAATGGTAGTGAAGAGTCAATGAATTTTAGGTTGGAATTTAGTACTTACTTACCATTTACCTGTTGTTCAAATCTAGAAGTAGAAGGTGTTGTAAATAATTGAGTTTAGTCTAGATAGGTGTACCCACCTTGGTTTTGCAGAGCCAGAAGTGCAGAGAGCACTCTTGTCCCTATAGTTGGTCCAGCTATCTTGCAGAGCTTTCATACTTGGAGCTAACAAATTCTAACATTAGTCTCAAGGAATATTGGTAGCTTTAAGTAGCATAAACATTTTCAAACACCAACAAGTGACCCTCAAGATCACGTAAGAGAATTTTGTACTCTTAGTATGGAATTTATGCATCAACAAACATACCTAATCAGAATCTTTCCTCAAAGTCTCAGAGGTCAAGATTTGGAATGGTTCACTAAACTCTTACCAAGTATTCAAACATTTGACAAGATTGTACACAAATTTATCCAATAATACTCTTATAAAATATTGCACACTATCACCATGTTGAGCTTATGTAACACTAAACAACACAACACAACATTGAAACTTTTGTCAAATTCCTCCAAAGATGGAGAAATATATTCGCAAGGTATCCTAGGAAAATCCTAGAAATGGAGAAGATAGATATCTTTATCAGTAACTTGGTACCCGATATGAACTACACACTCCAAATGAAAACTTATGTTGCTTTTGATAAATTGGTAGATAGTGCTATCCACATTGAAGACGTTATTGTGAAGAAGAGTGAACTCACCTTGCATAAAAAATAATCCCAACAACAACAACAACAATAAAGAAAAGAACAAATATTGGAGCAAGAATAAACTGTTGATCAACTGATGGAGATGATGAAGACCAAGTGATAATAAGTATACATGTTTGTAGAAATGGTTAGATTAGTTATTATTTTGTCATTGATGTCAAACAATTGATTTAATAATTTCTATTGAGTTACCATATCATAAGAAGGAGAATTTAAATGGGTGACAAATACATATCATACAATGATGAAGGAATGTTGATATTGTTGTTTTCTACTATAGATTTGATGTTATCAAGTCAATACACTTGATTGATTAAGTCAAAAATTGAAAAGAGTTAAGTTATGACTGAAAAGAGTTACTCTACTGAGCTAGACAGAGTCAGTCAGTATAGAGTTGTGTTAGTTGGTTTCAATTACCGAGCACTGAGCAGTGAATGAAGTTAGTTACCGAGTTGCAAAGCAAATTACCGAGTACAGGATATTAATTGAGAATGATGATAAGATCAAATCTAATATGAAGCTATGATGATTTGGATGGTGATAAGAATTAAAGGAATTTTTTTAGAAGATCTACAAGCAAGAAAATTCAATGACAAGATCTAAGGCGAAGATCAAGCGATCAAACCTAATTATGAAAGTTACAAGAAAAAGTTCAAGTTACGAGGTAAAGTTTAAATGGTTTACCGAGTTAATATTTATGAAGAAGATGATCGAATTGCTGAGTGTAAATGATGGAAAACCTAAGCAAGGAGATTAAGAGGAAAAATTCTCTCTATATAAAGGATGATAAATAAATAGAGATGATGATGCTGTAAAGTTACATTAAGAAGCAGAAGAAGCTAAAGAACAAAGTTATCGAGTAGAATAGAGAAGCAGAAAGAGAAGAATCTACAGTCTGAAGTAGAGACAAATGGAGTATGTGATGTCAGTATTCATGTGAGCATAAAGGATATAAACCAAGAAAAAGGTATTTTTTATATTTACAGATCAAAATTTCACTTTTTCTCATTAGCGTTTGTAACAGAGAAAATATCTCAACCAAGTGGATTTAACAATCCTATTTGTAAATCCTAGACATAGGTGACATTCTAAAAGAGTGTTTAAAATCCTATAGCAAGGCCTCTCCTAATAGGGTGAAGATCTTAATAGATCTAAGGTAAATCCCTAACAAGGTCACATCTAGAAAATGTGTTTGTAATCTTTAACAAGATAAGTTCTTAAATGAGCATACTTTAGAAAGGTACATTTTTATTGTGGGTCACAATTCCCACAGAGGTTTTTCCCATATTGGGTTTCCTCATTAAATTTGGTGTCAAATGAGTTAAATCTAGTGTTAACTGAGTTTGAATGATTGATTTTCATATTATGAGATGTATGGCTCTTTAATTTATTAAGTTATTTGGTGAATCAGTTATTATTGTATTTATTTCTACTGAGTGAGACAGTGAGCTAAGTTTTAAGTATTTAATTTTGATTTTGTTTGATTCACCCCCCTCTTAGTGGGACCAACATAAAGATGTGGTAAATGATGGGGTTGTGGACTCATCAGATTTCAAGCCCAAAGAACCAATATTTAAAATATCTAGTAGCATCCAAGATGCTAAGAGTCATTCTACTACTTCATCAATTCCAAGAACTAACCAAGACACGAACAAAGACAAATCACCATGGATACCCAAAACCAAGTGCAAATTTACTTCTCTAGGAGAACCACTTGAAGTAGCATTGAAGACTTTATTAGCCAATAAGATAATCACATTACCAGATTCAAAGCCTTGGGAACCAATAGTCAAGCCTAAGTGGTGGAATGATAACCATTTTTGTGAATATCACAAGAACAAGGGACACTTGACCAATGAATGCATGAAGTTGAAGAAAGTGATACAAGACTTGATTGATAATAAAAATATCACCATTTGTGGACATCACTCGAATAGTGATAAAAAGGATTTCAAACCACCTCTTCCCTCTTACGAACAAGGAGAATATTAAAAGAACCAAGGAGCTAAAGTGAACTACACCTATGCTAATAAAGACAATGTGATCCATATGCTCGAACCATGTGACCAATCAGTCAACATGATCAGTATCAAGGATAAGAAAGAATATTAATCTTCCAATGCAATGATGAGAAATCAGTCCAAGGTTTCTCTTAAGGGAGTAGCCTCCTCATCCAAACAAACCATTACATCAATGACAAAGACTTCAACATCAAAACAATTAGTCTCATTAATCCCAATAGTGAATTAGAACTTGGTTGACCAGCTACAACGAACCCCTTCTTAGATTTCTATCCTAGAATTGCTCAAGATCTTGCCATCACACAAAGAGATTCTTGAAACTACCCTTCTAGATACAACCGTGCCATAAGACCTTGATGTCGATCGGTTCCAAAAAATGGTGGGTCAATTGACCTCCCCTCAGTACTTATCTTTCTCAGAGGATGATGAAAAATCACTAAACCATCCTCATAATCAAACTTTGCACATAAAGGTTTTTTACATAAGCATAGAGTCAAACACGTCTTGATAGATGGAGTCGCTAGTTTGAATATTTGTACTCTCAAACTTCTAACAACATTGGGTTTTTCAGAATATGTTGTATATCCAAGAAGAAAAATAACTATAAAGGAATATGATGAAGAAGAGAGGTCATAAATAGGGTTAGTTGTGTTACCCATCAGACTGGGGCCAGTCAAAAGAGATGTGATCTGCCAAGTGTTAGAATTACCTTTAGCCTACAACATCTTATTAGGAATGCCTTGGATCCATGATATGTAGGTTCTCCCATCAACATATCATCAGTGTGTTAAGTTCCCATATAATGGAGTAGAAGTCTCTATCCCACCTGATAATAGTTACTCCTCCAACAACTTGAAACAAGCTAATAGCATGGTCCCACACATCAAAGAAGCATTCAATGGTCAAGAAGCTAAGAGTTCTAAAGAATTCATCATGAGAACTTTTGAGAAGAAATTAAAAATCAAAGACACTGGAATGGGAGAGTATCAACTACATCCCTTTCCATCTGTGGCTAATCTTCCTACGTCTCCTAGGTCTTACGGAAAATTTTCATGCATCATCCAAGCCTTCTAGTCTCAAGACAATAACAATACATAAGGGAATGAGTATGGTAAAGGCTAGTATATCTATTGCAGAGGAAAATGAGGACAAATTTCTCTTTGCCTGAAGAAGTTAATCTTGTTGAAATATGGTGAAAAAAGTATGGAAAAGGGTACCAAATAATACAACAAATGGGGTATGGGAAAAGGACCCCAGCAAAGAATAAGGGATTCATAAAGCCCTTACACAAAAATTCAGAATCCCAAAGACAAAATAAGGCTAGGGTACCATGAGAAAAAATTCAACCATTCCTCAAGGAATGGTCCTATATTTGATCTAGATGAGGACTCCAATGATGAATCTGGAGAAGAAGAAAAAATTGTATAGTTATCTTTTGAGAGATTGTTGCATATAAAAAAATAAAATCCTGATTACCAAGGAGAACCATACATTCCACATCAGCCAAGAGGTCCCTTTAAACCAAATGAGCCAATATTGCATCAATCACAAGAAGAGGATCACCGAAGCCAAGAAGAAAACCAAATAGCTAAAGAAATATTGGTGAGTCAAGAAGAGGAAAGGTGTAGTGCCTCCCGTATTTGCATTATGTTCCATGGTTATTTTGATCAAGAGACACTTTTTTTATTGCTATTTTATTTGCATGATGAGATGCTTCGATGACTATACCTTATTTTGATTACCAATATTATATTTTTATATGCTAGATGATGTTTTTATTCAGTTTGATCATATCTGCATGATGATGGTAGTGATGTGACATGATTCTTTATGACGATATCTGGGTTATTTTGTATTCAAATTTGGACTGAGGAGTATATTTTTATTTGGACTTCTGGTTATGGTACACTTATGTTGTGGATATCTGTCTTTTATTTCCAGTAGTGATATTCTTAAATGGTTGTAAATAGTTAATTAATGATTTAATTTTAATGCATTATCATGTGATTATATATGTTGTGATGTTGTACTATACCATCATTATGAATTTTTCCTGTCAGTGCTAGTATAAAGTGAGACAGATTCATAGTCACTTGCTTACAAGATCCACACAATGTCCTGTTCTCCTTCATGTAATTATGTATCTATTTGTGCTTTAGGTAGTTATATAATTGGGAAGCTACACTTGATGTTTTCTTGTTTACTAAAAAGATACCAGGTACATTCATCCTATGTACATGAATTTAGTGTGTACCTATATCCCTGGCAGTGGCACTAGGAGTAAGTGACCTTGGTCGTTCATGTTGAGCCAATGTCATTCCTGTAAGGGCGACGTATCCATAGTGTTATTTTATTAATTAACCCTCTAGTTATTGTGCTAAATATAGATTCATAATGTATTACGTGAATTGACTAGTGAGTGTGTCTGTGCATTTAGGGTTTTGCAGTTGTCGCAGAATTTATTTAATTTATTGTTGATTTTAATTGTTCGGGGGAATTTTAATGTCCATTTTTATTTTATTTATTTCTGCCTAATTTGTCATAGTTGAATTCAAAATGGTTGGAATTATTTAATTTAACTTTGGGATTTAGCCAATTAGTTTATTAAATGCATTAATAACCTAATTTATAAGTCACTAAAAAAGTGCTTATATGAGGCAAAATGAGAGTTTTTAACTCACTTTTCATTTTGGCAATTGGAGAATTTGAAGTTTTGCTCCAAAACCTTTTGGAGGAATTTTGATTTATGCTCGTGGTGATCAACCTGTTCATTAGATTTTTGTGGGTAGTGGCTCTTCGGAATCGTGTCGTGATTCCTCACCTTTCTGTGCAGCCATTTCCATTTTTTGCGATCTCTTCGCCATTTTCTACCTTTTCTTGTTTTTTACCAGCCAGGTGAGGTAGAGCTTTCACAATTTCACTGTTTAGCTTTGTTTTTGTTTATTATTTCAATAGTATATTGTTTGGAGGTTGAGAACTAGTGTTCCCATCCATTTTTACGCTTTTCCATGACCCGATTAGGTGGGCATGAGCATTTTTGTGATTTCTCACTTTAGAAATTGAAGTTTTACCTAGTTATGCTGTCAGATTTTGCGCGTGTGCCCAAAAATTATATTTTACTAGATTTTTGGTAGTTTGGTCATGTTTTAGAAATGGGTTTTGATTTCATTGAATTCTGAGTAGTTTGAATTTTGGGCATTTTTGGTGTCGCGTCATTTTCTGTGTCACCCAGTCTTTGGTTGTTGCCTTGTTGGCGTGTTTTAGGTTATGTTTTTGGTAGCCTTTGCTACATAGAGATGGATTTTGGAATTGGAATGGATAGTGGAAATTCCCAATATCTTCTCATCTCAATATGAAAGTTCTCCATCAATGTGTTTTGGTGATTTTGGCCCTTTGGCCAATTTTGTCCATTTCCTTATTTTCTCTTATGGTTTCCACCCGCATGTGCTTCCCGAGTGAGGGTTGTTATTTAAACTTGGTTCATTCTATGAATATGAACCCTTGTATTTCATTATATCTATTGGTTACGTGGTGATGGTTGTGTTCACCCACGTGCACATGAGCATGCTTATGTTGGATCTTGCAAGATTTAGACTCCTAGATATAGGCCAGTTGAGCGGTTGATCATTGGAGGTTAGGTTGGGAATTTTATTGACTTTTGGCACTCATTGTATGGAAAACAAGGGTATTTATGGGTAGATTTTTGGAGTGGCCTCTCACAGTTATCCTGGCCTGAAAGTGGCTGACAAGGTAACATGTAGAATTTTAATAAAGTGATAACCAAACAAACACATCAGTATTAAAACTTAATAAAAGATAAGAGTTCATCTATATGGTATGTGGCCTCCCAAGGGAGTAGAGTTACCATACCATATACAACTTGGGAGTACCAAGGGTGAGGGTGCATTGTTCGTCGACTGCCAATCTTGTGCATGAGCTAGTACGAGGACACGATATGAGGCCTCTCGAGGGAGTTGAGTTACCGTACTACATATCACTTAGGCTAGCATGAGCCAAGTGATGACACTCCAATAGAGTCCCTACATAGTATCCTTAGCGTGTTCTGAGTAGGGACCTAAAATATTACATTGCATTCATGTTTATTGTGTACCTTGAGTATGCACTAATTGGCACGTGTGTGTAGCCTCTTGCTTGGTTGTATTTTATGTGATTGTGGTCGGGTCATTACCTCCACTAAGCACGTCAGGGTGGGCCTGTAGGTACCACATTTTTGGGTGGCATTTCTCACCTATACCAATGTTGTGGATTGGGGTACAAAGATGATCTTCTTCTAGGTCCAGAATTGGAGCATGTTATCACTTGCTCATGTTCCTTTCAGTAATTTATTGCATTTTCTTACATTTATGTTTAGGTAATTGAGATAGATGTTTTAGATGCTTAGTTTCCTTCATATTGTTTCATTTATTATTTTGGGGCAATTGAGTGTTTACCCCCTTCAATTTGTATGCTTTTGATACTAGTCGGTGTGGAGATATTTCCATCTTTTTAGCTTAGAATTTCCTATCCTTTGATTTTGGGCTGGAAGGGAAGAATCTGGTATGAGTAGCTATAGGATCTTGTACAAGTTTGTACAGGTTGTAGTATGGGACCATATAGGGTCTTGTACAATTTCCTACACACTCATATCATCTGGTGTAGTTATTCATATGGTGACACATGCATACTCGCATGGGAAGCTGTACAAACTCGTATGACATTCTTTTGTTGAAACTCGTATGGGGACCAGAGGGAATTTTAGTCTTCTTTTAGAGGATTAAAGTTAGGTTTTCAGATACCCTTTTTAGTGTTATACCCTCCCCAACCAGAATAAATTGTGTATCGACCATTTTTGCGTAAGTGCATGTTATCCGTGGTTGTCCTTGCATTTAATCTAGTAAATGAACTTGTATGGCTTAATCATAGTAGGAATTTTACTTTGGGTTTAAAATGAATCATTCTAGTATAACATAGTAAATGAGATGTACTTTGTATGTTAACCATGTAGTTGACTATGTTTAGTGGTGTTGGTTCATGCTTGGGATTTCTTAGTATTGTGTAATAGTCTTCCACTTTGCGCTATGATATGCATTATGTATTTCCTTTAAAAAAAATATTGTTACATTAGATTTTTTTTATCCTTTTTTCCAAGGATTCTTGAGTGGGGCATTACATCTGGTATCAAAGCCCATGTTCTAACACCTGGATCTCTGTGTTATGCTCCCATTGTGATGGTTTTTGTGTTGGAGTGTGTATATAGGATGATACTTATTATAGTTTCAGGTTACTCATTATAACATTTTGCAGATTTCTTGGAGCATTATCCTTTGATTCCCTATCTATTTAATCATTAGATTCTTCTTTATTTAGCAAATTTTAACAACATTTGTTTGATCTTTTTAACACAAAAAGTTTAAACGTTAAAACAAAATTTTAACTTAATATTTTTTAATATTGTTTTAACCCAAAATACATTTTATCTATATAAACATATTCCAATTGCTATTTTGCAAATTCGTTTCTCTAAAAAAAATTTCTCATTGAAACAAAATTTTTAAATATTTTTTAATTTTTAATTTACTTGCAAATTAACCGATAACATTATGTTAAATTTGGGTTTATTTTAACATATAGATTCTTGTATTTTAGTTTATTTTGTCACATTATGACGACTTTAATCCCATAAATTAAATTAAATAATTCAAATTACCATGCTTGGAAGACGCAAAAGGATAAAAGACAGTCATCTAACTAGTAAATGCTTTAAAAAGAAGAAGGATAAAAGGCCCATGAATCCAAATCATCAACCTTTTAATTCTAAGGAGGATAATGGTAATCAATCCCATCATGCATTACAATTTTTTATAATGTTACTATCCCTTTTTAATGGTATGGTGCATCTTCACGGGGTATTTCTTTCTTTAGTATTTTAAATTATTACCTTATGTCCTTAATTATGCTTAGTTTTAACTTGTTCAAGTAATCATACAACATTGCCTTCTAGTAGATTATTTCATTATTTAGCATTAATTTCTCTGAGATTTTATATGATCTATTGTTGCATCTTTTATGAGTTCCATTTGATCCATTGTTTTAATTTGTAAGTTGCATTAGAATGCACTTACTTTAGTTGATGTTTATCAACTTGTTCCATTTGTAAGTTGCATTAGGATGCACTTATTTTAGTTGATGTTTATCAACTTGCTCTATTTTTAAGTTACATTGGATGCACTTACTTCAGTTGATGTTTATCAACTTGTTCCATTTGTAAGTTGCATTGGATGCACTTACTTCAGTTGATGTTTATCAACTTGTTCCATTTGTAAGTTACATTAGGATGCACTTACTTCAATTGATGTTTATCAACTTTTTCCATTTGTAAGTTGCATTGGACATACTTACTTCAGTTGATGTTTATCAACTTGTTCTATTTCTTTCTTTTCTATTGGTGAGGATGTTGTTCTTGAAATATTTCTTAAATTTTGTTGGATTTCTCATATATTTGGAAGAAAATATGTTTTTCTCACTCATAATCCTTAGTTCAAATTATTATTTAGCATATGTCAATCTTAATGTTGGTTTAAATTATTATCTCCTTAATGGTTCATAAGTGTAGACATGATTGGCTAATCAAATCAAATGTTTATTGGTTCTTGAGTCATATGTTCTACTCAGATTATGGTTTCTTCTCTCTCACTCCTCTTTACAATATTACTAATGTGATGATGAGTTTTCATTCTTCATTTCTTAGATCATGGTTCATGTAGGTGATGGAGTCACGACCCATTCACTTGCAGTGAGATGACTCATTAATGGACTATCTATATCCATGTTATTGATGCAATGTTGATGCAGGTCTCATTAGTTGGCCGTGTTCTGGTCATTTTTACATTAGTACATTTAATTTGAGATGAGAGGATGGATGTTGTGTAAGGTACCTTGACTATTTGGTGTATCTTGATTCATGTTTAGCTGCTTTTTTTTTTATGAAATCTCATGCAATTCTTTAAAGATATTTTCTGATGTGACAGTTTCAAATTTACACAACTTGAATACTAGATGACATTCTTCTAGTGGATAGGTTCCTTGGTTCGTGTTTCTATTTTCTATTTTCTATTTTCTTTTTTAAGTGAATCTTCAAGGCCCACTTATGGAATCACTTCCTCTTCACATGACCTATGAATTCAAGAAGACTACATCAAGACTTGGATCGAGACAATAAAATATCTTCCTTATATTGAAGATCAAGTTGCATATTTTGTAAAGATACATTTCATTGTCATTGTAAAAATTTGGGTTTAATTAATTTGATGTAAACACCCCAAGTAAATATTAAAGGGGGGTGTTAGAATTAATAATATTTCCTTGGTGTCTTATTTAAATTAGGATAAACCAAGGTATCTTAAATTGTATTTTGTCCTCTAGTCCAAGTGGGAGGACATGGCACATTTTTGTAATCCCTTTAATAAGGAAATTAGACATTCCTCCTTAAGAGGATTCTCACACTTGGCACACACTTAATGTGAATGTAGAATTCATATAATATGGGAGTTACATGTTAACTCCATCACTCATCTCTATTTAAGAGATACTTCTCCACACACTCTGAATAAGTTTTCTCATAATGTTCTCACTTCCACTCACATTCTCAACTCTTTCTCTCAATGTTGTAATGAGCTTCTTGCTCACATTCTCTCTCTTTCTCTAGGATTTTTTCCTCATTCATATTATATTAATAATGGGGTTTTCCAAGTTTCCTCCTTTCAAAAACATTGTCTCGTTGTGTTGATCTTGGAGCTTCTTGATGGTTTTGGTGATAGTTATTGAACCAATATTTCATTCATTGTGTTATGGTAATATTATTCCTTTTATTATCACTCACTTGGATCTTTCCCTTAGCTCTTTTAATTTTTGAATTTTTCTTACATGATTCTTCTCCTTGATAAGTATTATTTTCAGTTGATTGATTTTTATATTTTTGGATGAAACATTGTGAGATATAAGGCTCTTCTTGGTAAGAAGGGTTTTCTCCTTGTATAAGAAACAACCTTTCAAATGACATAGGTTTATAGTATACTTCTTCTCCTTCATCAAATTCATCCTCTTCTTAATCAAAGATGGGACCATTTTGAAGTAAGGGAATGACATCTTCTTTTTTATAACCCAATCCTATTTTATGTTTGGGATTTCTATAGTCCATGTGAATAGGATCAGCAAGGCCTTCTTTATTCTTCCCCGGAGGTCCTTTACTTTTGTATCCCATTTTCTGCATGGTGTGATAACCTTTTCCATATTTTTTAGGAGATAATTCAGCATGTTTGACTTTATGGGTTGATTTTTTTTCTTCCTCTTTATACAACCATTCTAATATAAATTTTTCTTCATTCTTTTCAAAAAGAGAAACCTTGGCCTTCAAAAATGTTCCATCATATATTGTTAATGCCTTAGAGCTAGAGGGTTTGAAAATTAATGATGGTTTTCCATAAGTTCTAGGAGATGTTGGTAAATATGCCATAGATGGCAATGGATCAAGTTTGTATTCTCCCAACCCTATATTCTTGATTTTCAATTTCTTTTCAAAGTCTCGCATCACAACAGCTCTCAAAATTTTAGCTTGTTTGTCTTTTTAAGCTTCTTGGTTATGTGGGACCATACTATCAGAAAATTGTTTCAATTTATTACAATAATAACTAGTATCTACTTCTATGCTTACCTCTACTCCATTATATTGAAACTTAACACATTGACGTTATGTTGATGGTACAACCTATATGTCATGAATCCAAGGTCTACCTAACAGGATGTTGTAAGCTAGAGGTAGATCAAGCACTTGATAAATGATGTCTCTTTCAATGGGCCCCACTCTAATCAGAAATATAACCAAACCTTTAGGTTATCTCTATTCATGATATGCCTTAATAGTGATTTTTCTTCTAGGATCTATTGCATGTTCTGAGAATCCCAAGGCTTTCACTAAATTGAAGTTACAAATGTTCAAACCAACACCTCCATCTATAAAGATGTGTTTGACTTGGTGTTTATGGATCAATACCTCTATATGAAATGGCTAGTTGTGTGGATGAATCAATGAATTTTCATATTCCTCTGAGAAAGATAGATAATGTGGTGTTTTCAAATGACCAACCATAGAATGGAATTGAGTAACATCCAAATCCTTTAGGACAATTATCTCCAAAAGGACTGATTCGAGAATCTCTTTATGTGCATGAAATATTTTGAGTAATTCTAGGATTGAGATTTGTGCAAGGGTATGTTAAAGCTAATCAACCAAGCTATAAGTTGATGATGAAGATGATGAGGATTTCTTGGAGGGAACCAATTTTGATGACATGGTTTGTTTCAATGAGACTCCTTTAAGAGTAATTTTTGATTGAATTCATGTCACAATGTTAGAAGAATCATACTCCTTTTTTCCTTTAATAATGATAACATTGACGTAATTCTCATAGGGCTCAAGCATATTGGTTATATTTTTTTTTCCAAATGAGTATAATTAACTTTAGCATTCGTGGAGTTTGACGTTCCTTTCTTGTATTTAGGTAATGATTGTTTGAATTCCATGTGATCATCATTGGTCTTGTGCCCATCAACTGTGATCATTTCATTATCAATGAGATCATTAATCACATGCTTAATCTTCATGCATTCATTTGTCTTATGATTTTTATCTCTCAAAACTTAACCCTTGCTAAGTCTTTGAACTTATCTTCTTGGAGAAACATGGAAACACTCCTGAGTAGTGGGTTACTCAAAATTAGAGTGAATCTCTAGGTCTTAGGTTGGTTCCTATATGATGCTTCACCTACAAGGCTTACTAAAATTAATTTCTTGATGGAAAAAGGGGTACAAAGCTTGCATAAACTTAAAATTTGAACTGAAGCTACTAAGGTGATGCACCAAAATTGATATTAGGACATGCAACCACAGAGTGGCACACACTAGTTTTCCATGATACAAACTTAACATGCACAACTTATTACAACATTCTCCCTGCATCAATATTTCATTGAGAGACCTAAGTATACCTAGTCTACAAAGGAAGGCAACTTCACTATTGAGGAATGACCTACAATTTCATGGCACACTTAATGAATTGCATAAAACCTACTAATTGTAGGCAAGGTGATAAAATCCAAGAAAAAGAAAAGAATTCCACAAGTAGCTTGATTAATCAGAAAATACACACAAAAACCTGCAAGAATAAAATGACTAAGATTGAGTCACAAATGAAATCCAAGGTGTAATCTGTATTTATTTCCAAAAGTGAGTTACAAATCATATACAAAAAACTGAAAAAGGACTTCAAAAAGTCACTAAATGCTGAAAAGTACATAATGAAAGAGCTCCATAAAAATGAGTTCCAAAACTCATTAAGTACAAAACTCATTCCAACCAACAGGGTCAAATTTAACAAAAATGCCTATTTTCCAAGCCCTTAAAAAGATCCAAAAATGCTCAAAGAAGAAGAAATCGTCAACTTTGACCCATTCCACCATAATGAAAGCCTAAAAATGCTCCAACTTCTTCTACATTCTCTCCACTTTTTTTCCAAACCAAAAACAACCTCCCTTATGTTTGCATCTTCAATATCACCACCTTTCTCTTTCACATAAATACATCTCCTTCAAATGACACCTGGCATGTCCTCATTGCCTCGACCATTTAAGTCAGGACTGTGCACTTTGTGACCTGGCAACAACCACTCGCTAGCTCACAACCCTATCACTGACGACCCATCTAACCTCACGACCTCGTGCCTAGTAACCAAAAAGTTTTAGTCACCAATTCTCCAATATTTCATGTTACCTTTAAGTCACAAGCTAACAAGTAAGAGTTAGTGGTTAAGTATTTTTTTGATCACCAACTCACAAGGTCATGAGCGGTGAAGTGTTACCAGGTTGCAAGTTAACGATAGGCTTCCACGTATCTAAAATTTTATAAACTAAAGGTTTTGTATTGATTTTTCACTGGCTTGAGGGATGAAAAGGAATATTCTTTGCAGGTTGGAGAGTTAGTGAGCAATTTCCACATAGAGGTTTTTAGATGCTACAGTGATAATGGTTATGTTTCTTGGTTGTCACTATCTATCAAGTTCTCAAGTAGGTTTTTTCTTAGGATGGATAGCTAGCGAGTGACTGCCACCTATCAAAATGTTTAAGTTAATGTTTGTCTCCATTTTCCAACTATTAATCAAGGTAAAATGAAATATTGGAGAATGAGAAACTAATAGTTTGTGGTTACTAGTCATGAAGTCGCAAAGTTTTGTAATGATAAGCTATGAGAGTAGAGAGTTGGAGATGAGTGCTTGTTTCCAACTCGCAAGGGTTTGAGGACTTGGAATTTTTAGTTGGAGAGTTAGGGATTAAATTGCTAGCAGTTAGTTTCAAGGTCAAATGGGCTATCAGTGATAGGGGTCGCAAGATGGTGAGTGGTTATTTCCAAGTTGAAAAATGCACAGTGCTGAGGTAAATTTTCGAGCCTATGAGGACATGCCATGCATCATTTGTAGGAGATGTATTTACATGAAAGAGAAAGGTGGAAAGATTAAAGATACAAACATAAGGGAGGTTATTTTAGGTTTGGAAACAAGTGGAGAGAATGTAGGATAAGTTGGAGCATTTTGGGGGTTTCATTATGGTGGAACGGGTCAAAGTTGACCCTTTCTTCTTCTTGGAGCCTTTTTGGAGATTTTTAAGGTCCTATAAAATAGGTATTTCTGTTGAATCTAACATTGTTGGTTGGAATGAGTTTTGTACTTAATGAGTTTTGAATCTCATTTTTAGGGAGATCTTTCCTTATGTAGTTTTCTACATTTAATGACTATTTGAAGTCCGTTTGCAATTTTTAGCATATGTTTTGTAACTCACTTTTGGAATGAAATACATGTTACACCTTGGATTCCATTTGTGACTCAATATTTTCCATATTATTCTTGCTATTTTTTGTGTGTTTATTGTGATTGATCAAGCTACTTGTGGAATTCTTTTCTTTTCCTTGGAGTTTATAACCTTGTCTGCAATTAGTATGGTTTATGCAGGTAATTAAGTGTTCCATGAAAGTGTAGGTGGTTCCTCAATAGTGAAGTTGACTTCCTTTTATAGGCCAGGGGTACTTAGGTCTCTTAGTGAAATATTGATACAGCGAGCATGTTGTGATAAGCTATGCAAGTTAAGTTTGTATCATATAAAATTAGTGTTTTTCCACTCTATGGTTTCATGTCCTCATATTTATTTTGGTGCATCACCTTAGTAGTTTTAGTTCAATGTTTAAGTTTATGCAATCTTTCTACCCCTTTTCCCATCAAGAAAGTAGTTTTAGTAAGCCTTGTAGGTGAAGCATTATATAGGAACTAGCTTAGAACCTGAAGATTCACTCCAATTTTGAGTAACCCACTACTCAGGAGTGTTTCCATGTTTCTCCAAGAAGCTAAGTTCTAAGTCTTAGTAAGGGTACATTTTTTAGAGATAAAAATGATGTTTATTATAGTGGTATTCATAGTAATGATTATCATTCCACAATTTTGGTTCGATTTGTGGCTCCCAAGGCCATGATAGGTAATGTGACAATCTTATGTGTCAAAAGAGTATTTAATGATTCTTCCAATAGTTCTCTAAGATGAGTAAAAGTTCATTTAGGACCAGCCGCCCAAGGTCCTTTATCCTTATTATATCCATGATTATCTCTAGATTCCAATGTAGTGTTAGGAGTCTTAGCAGCTTGTATATTTATTCAGAGATTAAATACACACTTCTTTGGTTTGATATGAGATGCTTCTACTGTAACCACCCTAATTTGGTCTGCTCTGACTAGAGACCCTATTTTCCCTAAGTGTGATCATACCCCTTGTTAGCTCCTTTTCTTGTTGACATATGAAATACTCTTAATGAGCTTGCTCTATTTATTCTAGACACTGATCAAGAAAGATATAAAATGACAGAAACAAGGTTTTTAAACCCTCTACACTTTGAGCTCCATAAACTCGGGTGAGAATACCCTTCTAGCTTGAGATAATCAAATCATAGGATCATTCAAGCAAATATGAATAGGATTACAGGGATTGACCACTGCAATATTTATTGGAAAGATCAAACATAAAGGTAAAGATCAATTTTAATAGTGATAGTCAACTATTTCAAAGGAAAACAGACCAGTGCTTAATCCTAGGGTATGGAGTCACTTCTGAATAGCTTTAACCAATTTTCTCATGAACAAGAATTTAAGACAACAATAGAATCTGACATAAACATAGATATACCTTATATATCAATCCTCACACATATAATAAATTAATTCATCAAATTCATTATAAACCCTGAATCTCACTAAAAAAACCCTAAGGCAATTTTAATCTTTCCTTGAAAGAACCCTATAACTAATTCATAATCTGCCTAACAGATGTATAAATTGAACATTCCTTGAGAATTCAATTTAAATAAAATGCAGAACACCATAATGAAGACAAAATACTCATCATATGTTTCAGAAACTATTGATGGATTTCATTTGTATTCATAATCAAAGTTGCTATTACACTCAACAGTAATTTCAAAACCCTACTCAAAATATATTGGTCTTAAACCAGAGTTTATACAATTAAACTTGTACTCCCAAATGAAAAATGGCTATCTTTTTCCCAGTAGTCTTGGAATCCTTTGATAACTAAGGATGCAATAAACTACAGACTACATGGGGAATATTTACAAAATCTTTTACAACAAATTTTGCAACTAACATAAAAACAAAAGTTATAACAGAAAACAGATGGAAAAAGTTGGCGAAGTCTGAACAAGGTTTGTTGTTGTAGTTTGAAAATATCCTCCTGACCCTTTCAACTTTGCTTCCCACCTGTTCACCTCCTTGGTGGTGGGCCAATCAAAGGTCTTGTCCTTCTCTATCTTAGCAACAGCTTCTATCCACCTATCATCAATGGTCATTCTAGCCTCAGAAACAAATTTTTTCATATCTCTTTCAACCTTGAAGAGGTTGTCAATTAGTTCATTGCAATATTTAGCCTCATTATCTTTCTCTAGGCACTACTTCATCTCTTCATGCTTAAATATTCCATCAAAATTACCTGTCCAATTTGATTGTGGCTTTAAGATACCAGCTTCATCATAGATTTTTGGGATTAATGGGGGCACTGCTCACCAAATAACTGCAATTTATTATTTATTAATTCATCTTTGCCATTGAAGAAGCCATATGTATTATTCACCTCATTGATCATGTCAATGGTCTCTGTGATTTTATTAGGAAAATCATCACTGTATAACATGGTTGTCTTTAGTTTATCCATCAACCTATCTCTTCCTGACCAAGTCTTGAATGTAGGCTCCAAGAATGTCATACCTTCAGCAGCTATCCTTGAGGCTTCTTGCAGTGAGGCATAAAATGTATGTATTATACTAGTCTTCTGCTTCAAAACATCAATTCGATGTTGAACTATGGGCAGTATGATAGACATGATATTTATACTTTGTCTCTATGACAACTCTTTAGAATGGCCTTCTGCCATTGTTGAATCTTCTTTTGTCTCTATGGCAGCATCTGTTTCAACTCTTGATACTTCTTGAAGGGCTGGAGTCTTTTCTCTCTTGTTTTCTTCCAATTCTTCCTTGAATTTTTCAATTTTCTCCTCCAATGTGTGGTTATGAACAACCACCTCTTCATGATTTTTTGCTAGGGCCATCATTTGGCCAAAAGTTTTCTCATATCTTTTAGACAAGTCCTCTATTTTTTCCAAATTCATAAAAGACACCTGAGTCATAAGTTGGGCAATCTCAGTGTCACTGGTGTTTTGCAGATTCTAAATCATCTTGTCTACTCTCTTTTCCTCTCTTATGGTCATGACTAGAGGCTTTTTTGTAGTAGGGGCCAATGACCAAGTAGCTAGAGTCTTGGACTTAGGATCAAATCCTAATCCTTTTAAAACTTCATCAATCTCAACCTCTATTTTCTTCTGAGGGTCTTCCTACCTTCTGATTTAATCTATAATGAATGTGGACTATAAGTCCCAACCAGGCATCAACAGTACTCCACTATTTTGCACCAACAATCTGGCTTGCTCCATAGTGATTAATTCACTCTCAGGATCATAATCTTGGAGTGTCTTTACAATATCCTCATTTTTATTTGCATGTTCTTCACCTGTGGTTAAACTTTGTCTCAAGTCCTTCTGCTTCATTTTGATTAAGAAGCTCTTCAACTCTTCAAATTTTATGAATTCATCATCTTTCATGAATTCATTTTCTATCATTACCCTCTCATCAGCTTCTCCAAATAGTACCATCTGATTTTCCCCTTGACCTTCAGCTTGTGGCTCCTTCTAGGAATTCTTTATCAACCCAGGTAAGTTTCCAAAAAAACTCTAAAAATGCAATTCTAAGAGGCACAAATTTAGGGATAATATGAGGAGGTTGAGAACAACCATATACCCTAATGATAGTGAAATGATCAAAGAAAAATAAATCTCCCCAATTGTGAGTGATTGGTCACTTCTCAACAAACTGATAAGGCCTTATAATTCTCCTAACTTCAATTGGCAATATCTCCCTATCAGCTCCTAGAAAATCAAAGATTGGATCTACAATCCAATTAGAGAAACATACAAAAGATGAATTTATGGAGGAACTATCCCATACTATGGTCCACCTTTGAATTGGCATGCTGACACCATATTCTAACTCAAATAGTTGCTTTTCTTTGTCCATGGAGGCCTTGTTGTAAAATAGAATCATAAGCATCAGATGAGAATAATGCTTAAAAGTTGGGATAGGGACATTATTCTGTATATCTACCAGTGCTAAATGTATAGCTTCAACTAGGTACCCCACATAATCATAGTCTAAATTGACCTCTGGATGCTGAATGTTCATAGCCATCATTAGTAGGTATGTAGCAATAGTAGAATCCCCATCAAAACCTAACACCCTGCTCAGGCCATACACTATGCACTTGACATAATGGTGAAAAAGACAAAAATCAAAAGGAGGTTGAACATTATATGGGATTATCACCAGATTTCTTTCTACTCTAGGCATGAATCTGGGCATCTCATATTTCTTAATCAATTTATCCCTCTTCTTATAGTCTACCTTTATGTTTTCTAGGTCAGTTTCTGTGCATAATGCACCAGTAATCCCAAAAACCTCTGATACTTACCTCCTATTGATAATTACTAGGGCTTCCTTGTTCTTTTTCCTAATTACCCTAGCTACTAGGCAATAATTCTTAGCCAATTCCCTGATTAATTCTTTGTCCACATATATGTCAGGCAGAATTAATTTAGCCATGTTTAAATCCTAGGGATTACAAATTGGGACAGCTTTAACTCTATTGTTTCAGAAATAATGAAATAGAGCATTACCTGAGTATCATGTAGTCACAGGATTTCTGCATTGACACCATCTATCCTCCCACTCATCCTAGTTAGCACTGTTTGCATTTGATGTCCCAGGCAGCAAATCAACAAATTCCTCTATATATTTCTTTGCTGCAACCTTCTTTTTTTTAGACCCGTGTGAGGTAGCACTAGTAGTAGCTTGACTCATCTTTCCTTTTCAAATTTCCATGTCAGAAAAATAAGCTCTATCACTCTCACAGAAAATATTAGAATGCATAAATTAGAATTGTACAAAATCAAGCTCAATCATTCATAATTATAGCCATCAAATCGGCGTCTTGTCCACTTGAATGCCAAATTATCGCACTTGCAGTGTCATGCAATCATCTCTCTGTAACTAATATTTCCATTAATTCACACTGTATGATCCATGATGGAAAAGAGTACACACTTTTTCTCTTTTTGCACTCGTAAGCCTGAAATAAGCCATTTGTCAATTTGTCGCTAACCCGCTGTACCTTTCTTATATTCAAAATTGTCCTTGCGAGTGAGCGACAAGACCTTTTCTTACAACCAGTCACACACTCGTGGTCTATTTTTGTTTTGGTTCATATCCTCCATGACTCATCGATGACCTAACTAGAAAATTTATCATTTGGTGGTCGCATACTCGCTACCTCTTTATCCTTTGCACTTATATCTGCGCGAGTGAGCGACATCACTTTTCCTTTTATCAATCGCGGACTCGCCGTTGAAAAATTTATTTTCCTTGAAACCTTGCAAGTGAGAGAGTGCACATTCATCACTCAATCACTCCTTGGTCACACACCCACTGACCTCTAACTTATCATGCTTGGATCTTAGTGAGTGAGCAGTTTTTAAAACAATCATGTATTGTTTTTTGGTCGTGCAGTCGCTATGATTTTTGATATGTTTTTGTATCTCTATGGGTGAGCGATGACCACTTTCATCTCAGTCACAAACTCACTGTTGAAATTTCTTTATAAATAATTCCTTCATGAAAAAGCAAGTTGCTTCAACAAATCTTCATAATGTATTAATCTCTCACTCGTTGATGTTTTTGACTTAACTTTCTTCATGAGCGACTGAGCGACAAGTTTAAGTTTTCTTCATCGCGTACTCGTAGGCTTGAAGTCTTAACCAACACATTATCTGTGAGTGAGCGGTAGCCAACATGTTTTCTTAATCGCACACCCGCTAGTATATTTTCACTTGAATTTATTCATGGGCGGGTGGGCAAAGCCTTTTCTTTTTTTTTTATTGCGCACTCGCGAGCTCATCATCTCAAACTGCAATTTTTTGGCAAGTGAGTGAGAACAAAACTGATCTCTTAGTTGCGCACTTGTGCACGTTAAAACACTGAAAAATTCCTATGCGACTTAGCAAAAAGGACCATCTGATGACCAAATCATAATGCGTCGCATACTTACACTGCAAGAAACACAACAATTAAGACTTGGGCGAGTAGGTAACACCTAAAAATCTAACTCCCTCACGCACTCGCAGGCTCAAATGATATGCACAAAAACCTAGCCCGGGTGAGCGACTAAATATTTTTTACATCACTTGCTCAGTCGTAGACCAAAAGATAAAGACATAAAATCACCACGACTATGCGATACACAAAAACTTAACTCATTCCTGACTCGCTGAACCTTTTAACACAAAACTTAATCCCTCGTGAGTGAGTGACATACCAAATAATTCCAACTCTCTCAGCTGCAAACTAACAACCCGACTTCAAAGTTACATCGTGACTACATGATTAACACCATTTAACAACCAATTTTCTCACTTGCTCACTTAAAAAGAAACTTTAAAAGATCAGCGTAGGTGTGCGACTAAAACTTGGAACAAGGCAATTTGAAGAATTAACCACAAAAATTGACTTTTTGACACGAAGAAACATGAAATTTGAACCAGAACATGAAGGAAAAAGGCCAAAGCTTTGAAATTTAAAGTTTTTTAATATGCAGTGCTAACAATGGCTCTGACTGGGGAAATTTAATTACAAAATTGACATTAGAAGCCAAAATTCTGAGAGACAGACCACAAACCAAAACAAAATTGTACATGCACACACAAAAACCACACTAAAGTAGGGAAATCTAATCTACTGTGCATGGAAATAAGAACTTTATGAAAAATTGTTGGAAACAATTTTTTAATTGTGTATTGTCCTTGATGTTACACAAATGTCATATCAGTCATCAGACAGAGTCTACCGAG
>MU224522.1:1409008-1462465 GCA_018584345.1 Thuja plicata
TATGCTATTTGTTTTATGCATGTCAATAACTGTGAATGTTTAATGAACAATAATAAGTTAATCTACCGAGTAACAGCAGTATATATTAAAGACATCTAAGGGACTTGTGGATTTATTTTTGTGGTAACTGATTCACCCCTCCCCTCTCAGTTACTCCATCTATATTTCCAACAAAAATAATGTTTCAAGAATTGTCCATGCACTGGCAATTCCTGTATCTCACTATTAGGGTCTTCTAAAAAATAATAATCCTCACCACGAAACTCCTGGACCACAAATGGGCCCATCCACAATGATTCAAATTTACCATGTTTCCGCTTCTCCTCTTTTCTAGCATTCCACTACAGCACCATATCATTTATCTATAATTTTATTTTAGTTTCTCTTTTATCAAACATGTATTTGGAGTTTCATGTTTCTTCTATGAGCCTCTGCTCTTATCTCTTCTAGTTCCACCAATTGATCCATCCTCTCCATCATGGGTTCTTGTTCTTCAAACTCCTCTTCTTGCATAAATTTGTACACAAGTAATAAATTATTTAAAGTCAATATTGCCTAAGTTACATAGACCATTTCAAAAGGGGACACCCCTATTTCTCTTTTCACTATTACCCTGTCAGCCCAAAGGGCTAACTTCAGTTTTGAATGCCAAGACTTTTTATTTTTCTCCAAAATCCTCTTAATGATTTTCATGATGCTTTTGTTGCTGGACTCAGCTAGTCCATTTTCTTGAAAATGATATGGTGAGGAATAAGATACAATAATTCCATAGTCTTCACAGAAATCCTTAAACTCCTCAGACCTAAAACACATGGCATTGTCCACCATTAACTTGTGGGAACACCAAATTTTGTCAGAATATTATCCATTAAGAAATCCATCACTACCTTGCTAGTAGCCCTTTTTGACGGGACTACCTCTATCCATTTTGTAAAATATTTTGTAGCCACAAGAATCCAACTATGGCCTCCATTAGATTTTTGTGTGAATTCACCAATAAAATCAAGACTCCATTGGGTAAAAGGTGCCTCAACAGTCATAGGATTTAAAGGCAAAGCTCTTGAAATTTTCATTTTAGAAGAAAACCTTTGGCAGAGTTCACACCTCTTTACAAACTTTTGAGTATATTTGAAAAGACATGGCCAATAGAATCCAAATCTGATTATTTTGTGAGTTGTGGTATTGGTAGAATAATGCCCCCCACACACACCACTATGCATTTCATTCAAGACTCTTTTAGATTGTGATTCATCCAGAAAGAACAGTAAAATTCCATCCATATTATTCCAAAATAAATCACCTTGTATCAAGACATACCTTTGAGCCTACAACTTCAGAGTTCTTTTTTGATTATCTGACATATGTTGTGGACATTTACCATTTTTTAGAAAAACGGTAACATAAATATAACATGGCTGAAATTATATGCTAGTCAAATTCATATTTATTGTCTGTACATCATTTACTTGAGCCAATTCCATTTTTGTGTCAGTCATTAACTTGGCTAAACCCAAACCCCTTACCAATTTGGTAACTTGAATTTCCAAATTAAATCCTTGGATCCTATTGATCCATCTACACCTTTTTCCAGTAACTTCATATTGAGACAATATATCTTTCACTGTAGCATGTGGCACATAAGAAACTATCTTTGCACAAACTAGATAAGGTCTAAAAACCTTGACTGCTTTGACCAATGCATATGCTTGTTTTTCCATTATCTCATAATTAAGTTCTGTTGCTTGCAGAGATTTACTAAAAAATGCTATGGGATGATCAAAACCTTCATCATCCTTCTACAAAAGTACTACAGCAATTGTATGGAATGAAGCAAAAGAAAATATAGAAAAAGGCTTTTCAGAATCTGGAGATCTTAATACAGGTGCTTGCTGAATAGCTAGTTTTATCTCATCAAAAGTTGACTGGGCATCCTTATCCCATTCAAATTTAGCATTTTTCTTTAGTAATTAAACAATGGGCTTTATTATTTCAGAAAAGTTTGCAATGAACCTCCTCACAAAATTTACTTTCCCAAGGAAAGATTGAATACCTTTGATAGTTTTTGGAGGAAATACTTTTTTAATGGTTTCTACTCTTTTAGGATCAATCCTGACACCTTCTTTGGACACTATATGCCCCAATAATTTACCCTCTGTCACAACAAAGTGAAATTTCTTTGGATTTAATGAAATCACATACTCTAATGCTTTAGTAAAAATCTTTTCCAAGTGCTTACAATGATCATCAGCATTTTGGGAATATGCAGTCAAATTATCTTGATACACTACCATAATTATATTTATAAACTCCTTAAAAGCCACATCTATGGCTCTTTGGAAAGTATCTCCTACATTCATCAGGCCAAATGGCATTTTCACATAGACATAACTAGTGAATTTTGTTTTAAACTATTCAGACTCTTGAACTAGCACTTTGTTGTAACCATAAAAACCATCCATCATAGATACAAAATCACAGCTAGTAACCCTTTGTAGCATCGCCTCCATGTTAGGAAAAGAATAATTATCTTTTAGAGAAGCTACATTGAGGTTTCTGAAATCAACACACAGCCTAATGTCTCCATTTTTCTTTCTGACTAGGATTAAATTGGACACCCAAGAAGAATTTTTGATTGGTTTTATTATCCCAGCCTCTCTAAGCTTTGTCAGTTCTTGCTGCATCTTGGGGGCCAGCAAAGGATTGATTGGCCTTTGTTTTTGTCTAAAAGGATTAATATCATTTTTTAATGGAATTTCATGTTGAAAGAGATCTTCCCTATAAGCCTTAAGGTCTTCATAAGACCAAGAAAAAACATGTTTGAATCTTTTTAGCAAGTTAATCAAATTTGTCCTCACATGAGGAGCCAATTTCTTTCCAATATATACAATCTTAGAATCACACTCTGATCCCAAGTTTACCTCCTCAAATTCATCCAACTTAGCTAAATATTTTTGGCACATATGACTATCATTGTCAGTAAATAATCCCTCCAATTGAGTTAGTCCTTTAGGGATTTCATTTGTCTATAACTGCAGAATTTCATTTGTCTGTAACTACAGAATTTCATTGCCAAATATGGTTTCTTTCCCATCAATAATCTCTATCAAATTATTACAGTCAATTACTTTCCCTTCATAATTATCCACACATTGAATGAAATTAAGGATATCTTCGTCACTTCAAAGACTTTCCAATTATATACATTATTAGGAATGGCAGGCCTGGTTTTGGTTTCCACAATAGATACTCCTGCTAGCGTTAGATCATCATTTTTCAAAGCCACATTGGACAAAATATCTCCCATGATATTCTTAGATCTCTATATCCAATCAATGGAAAAATACATCAAAAAATTCAATGCTATCCCATACAGCATGCTTATATTGTTTCATCCTATCATTCTTAGCATCATATCTTGATCTAATTTGGGAGATAGCTAGCTCTGAATCACCAAAAACTCTTAATAACTTAATGCCATTCTTAATTTCTATATCCAATCCCAATAAAAATGCCTCATACTCAGTTGTATTGTTTGTACATTAAAAGGACAAGAGAAATGAGTATTTCAAAGTAATACTTGATGGAGAGACAAATAAAACACCAGCTCCTGACCCTTCTCTAGAGAATGCTCCATCAAAATACATTTGCCACAGTCCATACTGTTGCAATTCTAATTCTTCTATTATGGCATCTATGTTTTTCAATTGTGGTTGAATCTTTTCAACCTTGAAATTATGCATATCTATATCCACAAATCAATTCAGCATGTTTGGTTCAATTTTTTCAACATAAACAGGAGATCTGGGTCCCCTTAATAGTTTTTCTTCTTTCCCATTAACAGAAATAGTAGAAAAAGACAAATCCAATTATACATGTCCTCCAATAGCTGCAACACACTATCTTGATAAAAGCATCCCATAATGAGGTGGTTAATCCATAACCACAACATCTATTTTAAAAGTGACCTCAGTGTAGGAAGCAAGTTTCACCTCTAATCCTTGTAAAGTTCTTACTATAGGTACTTCCCTGTTTTCCATGGCATAACATTTTCCAATAGCAGTATCCACTTCTAAACCCAATTGTTTCATGACAGTGTAAGTCATCACATTAGCAGCGGCTCCTAATTCCAACATACAGTTCTTCAATAAATTATTATTAACAACGAATGTCACATAAAAAGGATCAATCTTATTTGGATCTTGGATAATTACATTTCCTACACAAATTGGGGTTTCATCCTTTTCTTCTTGCCTCCCTCTTAATTCATCATTCATATCAGCATTATCAGGAATACCAGGCAAATTAGATAATAATGAAAAGCCTGCTTCTCGGTGCTCTTTGATTTTAAACATCTCAAGCAAAGGGACAAAGACCTTCATCTGAGATAAAGCTTGCTTTATATCAAAAGTTGGGAAACTCATTACATTGTTAGAAGATATTTTACCTTTACTCTCCTTTAATTGTGTTGTTTTTTGTTCATGAGTAGGGGTAGTTTTATTTTCTTTAACCAGAGTGTCCTTTAGTTCACCTCGTGTAGACTCCTCACTTATGAATTTTGTGATAATAGGTGAATCAAGTTGTTTCCCATTTTGATCAACCCTTTTATTTCTAAGCTGATATGAACTTCTTGCCTGTGTCACACCAGCAATAGTTATAAATCTTATCTCCTCATCATTTAGCATCCCAAATTGAAAATGTTCTAACTTAGTGCTTTTATTATTTACTATGATTGGCATATTTTCTTCTGGCTCTTCCTCTGACCTACCATTGTCATCTTCAATAGTAAGTGCACACATATTTATTGTAGGTTTTTTCTCATTTTGGCTTTCTTGTGTTCCAATATTTTCACGTTGCTCCACCATGCCCTAAGCTACTACACATTGATAAAGGGAATGAGGCATATTACAGGCCTACACCAAGGAGTGTTTTCCACATTATGTGCATTGTTGTTTTTTAATGCATCAAGGATGTCTTTGTTCTGAGGATCAATTTGTTCTTCTGATACAGGTTTTCCATCCTTCCACTAAGTGTTATAAGGAAAATATTGCAGCATGTAAGGCTTATCTTGCCTTTGATACTGTGGCCTATTATTTTGAAACCCTTTTTCATTCTTGTCTACCTTAGCAGCAAGATCTTTGACCACACTTACCAATGTATCCATCTTTTCTTCTTCCTTGAGATTCTTATTTGATTGTGTTTTTTACTCTTTCCAGAGTCTACTGTCATCCCATTTTCCAAGCTTGCTAGAAGCTCTTCTATTGCTTTCTATGTTTATGGCCAACTTATATGCTTCTCTCATGGTTTGAGGATATTTATCTCTAATTAAATAAGCTGTCTTTCCATCCAAAGCATTACAATAGGTGGTGACACATAAATTTTCATCTAGCCTTAATACTTGGAACAAATTATACATAGCCTTTTGAAATCTTACATTAAATTCAGCAATGCCTTCATTAGAAAAAAATTTCAAACTGTTGAATTCATTCAACATGAAACCATAATTTATCTTGTCACCATACTGTTCTTTCAAACTTCTAACAAATTCATCCCATGAGTAAATATTTTTATCAGGCAAACCTCGGTACCAATCTCTTGCATCGTCAATCGGGGATTGCACAAATAACTTCATGACAACATCTTCATCTCCAATCTCATAATCATCCATTGTATCTGAAAAGACTTTTAGATGCTCTTCACCCGTTATGGCAATATTCCCACTAAATTTTGGAATCTGATCTCTAACCTCATTAGGGATAGGGTTTGGTTGGCCAGGGATACCATCAAAAAATAGTTTCCTATATCTCTCTAAATGAATAGGTCTTCTCTGAAAATTAGTACCAATATTTTGGTCATTGTTACCAATGCCTACATTTTATTGACCACCAGCATTCTTCAATCCACTCCCTCTTGGTTGTGATGCAACTCCTTGAGCTGCACCATATGTCTGGGTATTTGTATTACCACTAGTATTCCAAATATTAGAGGTATTTACAGGCATGGTTTGAGTGACATTTGTTAAATTGGTATAAATTGGAGAAATTAAGAAAGCAATCTTTCTTTTCATTTCTGCAGTAGTAGCTTCTAATTCTATCCTTTCCAACTATTTTGCAATATCATCTTTGGCCTTTCTAGCCCTCTCCAATTCCATTTCAAGTGAGAAAATATCATGATACATACCCTCTTCAACCTTAGGCTTAGAAAATTTAATGCTAGTGAGTTTTTGTTTTCCTTTATCAACATCTGTTTCTCTAGCATTAGTTGTTGATATATTTTGTGTAGATATTTGAGAGTTTGGAGGATTTTGAGTTTCATAATTAATTACTTGCCTCACCAAAGGGCCAGTATCATTGGAAATATTTTTCTTAAGCAAGTGTTCTCTTTCTTGGAATTCTTTTCTCAGGGTGTCTACATCTCCAAAAATTTCTTTATTCAAACCATGAAATCCCTCATTTTCACCCTGAGCTGCCAATTTTAATTGAGCAACTCACTTCTTCAAATTTTATCTTTTAGTGATGGCATTTATAATTTTTTCCTCTCTAGCCTCATCATTATTATGGTTGATAAGTAGTAGTTCATCTAATTCCCTGTTCAAAAGGTCATTATCTCTGAGGACTCCTTCAATATCAAAACTGGAAGAATCATAGATATTCATCAGATTATCTCCCTTTTGGTCTTCAACCTATTCATAAGGGATACCCTTGATATAGGATGATGTCTCCCCATTTTCTTGATATACATTCTTTGGTCTAGGGTTAAATATATCCTCAAAATAACCCGTGGTATCAGATTCAGGATTCAAAGGCTCATTAATTTATTTCTCAGGGATAGTACCTAAGGATTGACTGGGACCTACATATCTAGGCTTCCAAGAGGTGTTGTTATAAGATTCTCCATTCCTAGAATGGTTCCTTCTAGAATTTTTAGAAACATCACTCTCTGATGTTTCTTGAGATTGATTCTTCGTGTTTTCTTTTTCACTCATCATCTTATTCTAAATGAAATCTCACACACTTGATCTGCTAATTTTCCCCTTAGAAACACTATAACCAATAACTTAGAGTCACCACCCAAAACATTTTGGGAATAAAATAAAGGAAATTCACTTTGACAAAGATATTAGAGGATATGATTCAATAAGGTACAATACATAACTTGTGATTTCAAAAATTGGACTTCAAGGAATCTATGTATATGAAATATTATCTTTAGACTAACCTTTCACGCATTCCTTGAAAGAAATCCCCAGTAGAGTCATCATTTTCTGTTAGTTCCTTTTCTTGTTGACATATGAAATACTCTCAATGAGCTTGCTCTATTTATCCAAAACCCTGATCAAGCAAGATATAGAATGACAAAAATAGGGTTTTTAAACCCTCTAAACTTTGAGCTCCATAAACTCGGGTGGGAATACCCTTCTAGCTTGAGATAATCAAATCATAGGATCATTCAAGCAAATATAAATGGAATTATAGGGATTGACCATTGCAACATTTATTGGATAGATCAAACATAAAGGTAAAGATCAATTTTAATAGTGATATTCAACTATTTCAAAGGAAAATAGACAAGTGCTTAATCCTAGGGTATGGAGTCACTTCTGAATAGATTTAACCAATTTTATCATGAACAAGAATTTAAGACAACTACAGAATCTAACATAAACATAGATATACCTTATATATCTATCCTCACACATATAATAAATTAATTCATCAAATTCATTATAAACCCTAAATCTCACTAAAACAACCCTAAGGCAATTTTAATCTTTCCTTGAAAGAACCCTAAAAATAATTCATAATCTACCTAACAGATGTATAAATTGAACATTCCTTGAGCATTCAATTTAAATAAAATTCAGAGCACCATAATGAAGACAAAATACTCATCATATGTTTCATAAACTATTGATGGATTTCATTTGTATTCATAATCAAAGTTGCTATTACACTCAACAGTAATTTCAAAACCCTACTCAAAATATATTGGTCTTAAACCAGAGTTTATACAATTAAACTTGTACTCCCAAATGAAAAATGGCTATCTTTTTCCTAGTAGTCTTAGAATCCATTTATAACTAAGGATGAAACTTGCTACAGACTACATGGGAAAGATTTACAAAATCTTTTACAACAACTTTTGAAACTAACATAAAAACAAAAGTTATAACAGAAAATGGGTGGTAAAATTTGGTGAAGTCTAAACAAGGTTTGTTGTTGTAGTTTGACAATATCCTCCTTATCCTTTCAGCTTTGCTTCCCACCTATTCACCTCCTTGGTGGTGGGCCAATCAAAGGTCTTTTCTTGCTCCAGCTTAGCAATAGCTTCTATCCACCTATCATCAATGGTTTTTCTAGCCTCAGAAATAAATTTTGCCATATCTCTTTCAACCTTGAAGAGGTTGTCAATCAGTTCATTGCAATATTTAGCCTCATTATCTTTCTCTAGGTGTCGCTTCATCTCTTCATCCTTAAATATTCCATCAAACTCAACTGTCCAATTTGATTGTGGCTTTAAGATACCAGCTTCATCATAGATTTTTTGGATTAATGGGGGGCACTGGTCACCAAATAACTGCAATTTATTATTTATTAATTCAACTTTTCCATTGAAGAAGTCATATGTATTATTCACCTCATTGATCATGTCAATGGTTTCTATGATTTTATCAAGAAAATCATCACTATATAACATGAATGTCTTTAGTTTATCCATCAGCCTGTCTCTTCCTGACCAAGTGTTAAATGTAGGTTCCAAGAATGTCATAGCTTCAGTAGCTATCCTTGAGGCTTCTTGCAGTGAGCCATACAATGTATGTATTATATCAATCTTCTGCTTCAAAACATCAATTCAATGTTAAACTATGGGAAATATGATAGACATGATATTTATACTTTGTCCCTGTGACAGCTCTTTAGACTAGCCTTCTTCCATTATTGAATCTTCTTTTTTCTCTCTGGCAGCATCTGTTTCAACTCTTGATATTTCCTGAGGGGTTAGAGTCTTTTCTCTCTTGTTTTCTTTATATTCTTTCTTCAATTTTGTAATTTTATCCTCGAATGTGTGGTTATGAACCACTTCCTCTTCATTTTTTTTGCTAGGGCCATCATTTGGCCAAAAAATCTCTCTTATATTTTAGACAAGTCCTCTATTGTTTCCAAATTCATAAAAGACACCTAAGTCATAAGTTGGGCGATCTCAGTGTCACTGGTGTTTTGTAGATTCCAAATCATCTTGTCTTCTCTCTTTTCCTCTCTTATGGTCATGAATAGAGGCTTTTGTGTAGCACGGGCCAATGACCAAATATCTAGAGTCTTGGACTTAGGATCAAATCCTGATCCTTTCAAAACTTCATCAATCTCAACCTCTGTTTTCATCAGAGGGTCTTCCCGCCTCCTGATTTGATCTATAATAAACATGGACTATAAGTCCCAACCAGGCATCAACATTACTCCACTATTTTGTACCAGAAATCTGGCTTGCTCCACAGTGTTTAATTCACTCTCAGGATCATAATCTTTGATTGTCTTTACAATCTCCTCATTTTTATCTACATGTTCTTCACCTGTGGTTAGACTTTGTGTCAAGTCCTTTTGCTTCATTTTGATTAAGAAGCTCTTGAACTCTTCAGATTTAATGAATTCATCATCTTTCATGAATTCATTTTCTATCATTTCCCTCTCATCAGCTTCTTCAAACAGTACCATCTGATTGTCTCCTTGACCTTCAACTGGTGGTTCCTTCTAGGAATTCTTTATCAACCCAGGTAAGTTGCCAAACAATCTCTAAAAATGCAATTCTAAGAGGCAAAAATTTAGGGAGAATATGAGGAGGTTGAGAACAACCATATACCCTAATTATAGTGAAATGATCAAAGAAAAACAAATCTCCCCAATTGTGAGTGATTGGCCACTTCTCAAAAAATTGATAAGGCCTTATAATTCTCCTAACTTCAAATGGCAATCTCTCCCGATCAGCTCCTAGCAAATCAAATATTGGATCTACAATCCATTTAGAGAAACATATAAAAGATGAATTTATAGAGGAACTGTCCCATACCAGGGTCCACCTTTGAATCCGCATGCTGACACCATATTTTGAATCAAATAGTTGTAGTTCTTGATCCATGGAGGCCTTGTTGTAAAATGGAATCATAAGCATCAGATGAGAATAATGTTTAAAAGTTGGGACAGGGACATTATTCTATATATCTACTAGTGCTACATGTATAGCTTCAACTAGGTACCCCACATAATCATAGTTTGAATTGACCTCTGGATGCTGAATGCTCATAGCCATCATTAGTAGGTCTACAGCAATAGTAGAATCCCCATCAAAACCTAACACCCTGCTCAGGCCATACACTATGCACTTGACATAATGGTAAAAAAGAGATAAATCAAAAGGAGGCTGAACATTATTTGGGATTATCACCAGATTTATTTCTACTCTAGGCATGAATCTAGGCATGTCATATTTCTTAATCAATTTACCCCTCTTCTTATAGTCTGCCTTTATCTTTTCTAGGTCAATTTTTGTACATAATGCACCAGTAATCCCAAAAGCCTTTGATACTGGCCTCCTATTGATATGTACTAGGGCTTCCTTGTTCTTTTTCCTAATTACCCTGGCTACTGGGCAATAATTCTTAGCCAATTCCCTAATTAATTCTATATCCACATATATATCAAGCACAATTAATTTAGCCATGTTTAAATCCCAAGGAATAGAAATAGGGATGGCTTTAACTCTATTGTTCCGAAAATAATGAAATAAAGTATTACACGAGTAGCCTGTACTGACAGGGTTTCTGCACTGACACCATCTATCCTTCCACTCATCCCAGTTAGCATTATTTGCATTTGATGTCCCAGACAGCTAATCATAAAATTCCTCTATATATTTCTTTTTTGCAACCTTCTTCTTTTCAGACCCCTATGAGGCAGCACTGGTAATAGCTTGACTCATCTTTCCTTTTCAAATTTCTATCTCAGAAAAACAAGCTCTGTCGCTCTCACAAAAAATATTAGAATGCAGAAATGATAATTGTACAAAATCAAGCTCAATCATCCATACTTATAGCCATCAAATCAGCGTCTTGTCCACTTGAATTATAAATTCTCACACTTGCAGTGTCATGCAATCATCTCTCTGTAACTAATGCTGCCATTAATTCACACTGTATGATCCTTGCTGGGAAAGAGTACACACTTTTTCTCTTTTTGCACTCATAAGCCTAAAATAAGCCATTTGTCAATTTGTCGCTAACCTATTATACCTTGATTATATTTAAAATTGTCCTTGTGAGTGAGTGACAAGACCTTTTCAGACAACCAGTCGCGCACTCGTGGTCTATTTTTGTTTTGGTTCATATCCTCCGCAATTGAGCGATGACCTAACTAGAAGCTTTATCATTTGGTGGTTGCATACTCGCTACCTCTTTATCCTTTGCACTTATAGCTACGTGAGTGAGCGACATCACTTTTCCTTTTATCAATCACAGACTTGCCGCTGAAAACTTTATTTTCCTTGAAACCTTGCAAGTGAGTGAGTGCACATTCATCACTTAATCACTGCTTGGTCGCACACCTGCTGACCCCTAACTTATCATGCTTGGATCTGAGTGAGTGAGCAGTTTTCAAAACAATCATGCATTATTTTTTGGTCGTGCAGTCGCTTCTGATCTTTTTTTGTGTCTCTGCGAGTGAGCGATGACCACTTTCATTATGCACTTTACTTGGTCACCCACTCGCACTGCAAAATATTTCAATTTATAAACATTGGCGAGTGAGCGATGACCAGTTTGCATCTCAGTCGCATACTTTCTGTTGAAATTTATTTATGAATAATTCATTTGTGACTGAGCGAGTGCCTTCACCAAATCTTCATAATGCATTAATTGCTCACTCGCTAATGTTTTTGACTTAAATTTCTTCATGAGCGACTGAGTGACAACTTTTAATTTTATTCATCATGTACTTGCGGGCTTGAAATCTTAACCAACACATTTTCTTCGAGTGAGTGGTAGCCAACATGTTTTCTTAATCGCACACCTGCTAGTATCTCTTCACTTGACTTTATTCATGGGCAGTTGGGTGATAGCCTTTTATTTTTATTTTTATCACACACTCACGAGCTCATCATCTCAAACTGCAAATCGTTGGCAAGTGAGCAAGAACAAAACTAATCTCTTAGAAGCACACTCATGCACTTTAAAACATTGAAAACTTCCTATGCAACTGAGCGAAAAGGACCATTTGATGACAAAATCATATTGCGTCGCATACTCGCACTGCAAGAAACACAACAATTAAGACTTGGGCGAGTAGGCGACACCTAAAAATTTGACTCCTTCGCAAACTCGTGGGCTCAAATGATATGCATGAAAACCTAGCCTAGGTGAGAAACTAAAGATTTTTTACATCACTCACTCAGTCACGGACCAAAAGATAAAGACATAAAATCTTTGCGACTATGCGATACACAAAAACTTAACTCATCGCTGACTTGCTGAACCTTTTAACACAGAACTTAATCCCTCGCGAGTGAACAACATACCAAATACTTCCAACTCGCTCACCCATAAACTAACAAACTGACTTCAAAGTTACATCATGATTGCGTGATTAAAACCATTTAATGACCAAGTCGCTTACTCGCTCACTTAAAAAGACACTTTAAAAGATCAGCACAGGTGCAAGACTAAAACTTGGAACAAGGCAATTTGAAGACTTAACCACAAAATTGACTTTTTGACACGAAGAAACATGAAATTTGAACCTGAAAACGTGGGAAAAAGTCCAAATCTTTGAAATTTAAAATTGTTTAATATGCAGTGCTAACACCCCTAATTATGTCAAGACAATTATTCAATTAATTGGCATAATTTGTTTAAATCAAATTTAATCTCCTAAGTGATCTTATCATTAATTTACATTAATTGCCTTAGTCAATTGAATCAAATCAAATCAATTAAATAAAAAAGAAACAAATACATGGCTAACGTAATTAATTAAAAGTAATTAAATAAAATCCTAATTACAACTCCTTTCTTGCAAAAGAGAAAGTCAATTCCCTAGCTAATGAGAGTTAAATTACTTGGATCACCTCACATGGATCACCAAAGATTCAATCTGCACCTCTCTTCACAGTTCAATCCTGACCTCTCATTCCTCAAATTCTTCTATTATAGGAATGAATTTTGAGCTCAATGGGTCCATAATCTTAGAATTTTAATTACATCCTTATCCTGCTCTAAAATTGTAGAATTCTTAATGCATTTTTATTGATAGTAATTACATATTTCAATTGGAGCTCTAAAATGAACTTTGATTGAGCATTTAGCTTGCATTTTAGTTAAATCTTTCATTCTAAGCATGATGTTATCACTGATTTATGCATAATATAAGGGAAATTATAGCATATTTCATACTCTTCTTAGATAGGGAGAAATATCTTAATTTTGGTGATTGATATGTGTTCTAACTCTTATATTTCATGTTATTTCACTAATGCAATAACATATTGAAGTGTTGTGTTGCAGCTAGCAGATCCACAAAATACACACACATTTTTGGCACCCACCGTGGGGAAGATCCTTGGATTTCTCCTCATTTTCTAATCATTTTGGCTAATTTGTGTTCTCTATTTCAGGGTTCAGAGTCGCCTTTAGTTGTCAAGGCTTGCATGCAGGAAAGATCCTTGCATCCAGGAAATCACATCGCATCTGGGATTTCTTAGCTCGCATCTAGTGTATCACTAGTCGCATCTAGGGAAGACTCTCATCTAGTAAATATTTTCTCACCTTTAGTATCAAAGGCTCACATCTAGAACTATTAATCGCATAGAGGAATTTTAGGCTTGCATTTAGGAAAGACAACCAAATTTGGTTGATTGATTTGCAAATTTGAAAGTCTAACCACTAATATTTTGACCATGTCTATCTCTATGCTTTAAACAACCTAACATTTTTTGCAGGTTGCTATTAGAGACTTTTTTCTCAAAAATTTGGAAAGAAACTACTAACTTGTGGTTTACTTGACTCTATTTTTTCAAAGCTTTCAAAACTAAATACATTTTCCATCACTTAGTAAATTGGCCAAAGGATTATGATCTTTTCCTTTAAGGAAAATAAAAAAATCTCAAGTCAATTTAACATTTGATAAGGAATTCGGGGAAATGAACAAAGTAAACTCACTTGTCTAATTTTTTGGGAAAGTAATTGAACAAGCTATTCACTAAATCTTGTGGGTAAATGAACAAGCTCAATCTTTCTATTTTTTGGATAGTAAATGAATAAGAAAAGAAGTAAATTTGTGGGAAAAAATAACAAGCTCAAATTGTCTAATTTTGGAAAAGTTAATGAACAAGCAAATCACCTTAATTTGGGGAAATTGAACAAAAAAAATTTGCTTTCATATGCTTAATTTTTTCGTACAATAGGAACTTAAAACTCAAACTTAAGCTTATTACTTACTCTCACTAGAGGATTTGATCTTCTTTCCAAGTCAAAGAATCAGAGACTCGTCATGGGGGATTGAGTTTTGAGTTACAAAGTTTGAGGAAATGAACATGTTTGGTGTGTTTGTGGGAGAAAACGACATGGAATAGGAGAGTATGCTCATCTTCTTTTGAAGAATCAGAAATCTAGACTCCTAAGCTTGCCAATCCTTTTCATTTCTTTCAAAAACATTAGAGGGCATGTCGGTTGAGGAAAAAATATCCTAGGAAAACCCAAGTGAGGAAAGGTTTATGCCAACCCTTCCAACTCACTATAATCAATATGCTTCTTTTTAGGCCAAAGCCTCGGAAGACGTAGTTGGTTTTGTTCCTGGAATTTCAACATCATTCCTTGAACATTCTTGAGTGTGTGTAGAGCATAGCTACTTGAATCTTTCTTGAAAGACTACACACATTTGAGTACTCATAGGTATATATGCCTTAATTTTTCCTATGAAATTCTATGGGGGATGATTTCAAACGGATGCCCACAATTGCAAAACACTTGTAGTCAAAACAAACCCAGTTTATCTTTGAAAGGGTGATAATCTTTATTCAAGGAAAATATTAATTGCCCCAAGATACTCATCATTTCATGCCCTCACTTGTGTTTGGAGTCGGTTAATATGACATCATGATTGGAGCCATTGCATTCTTGGTGATAGTCATATTTTGATTAGCATGTGAGTGTGTACCTAAGTCTACCAGCGAATATTTTCATTCTATTCTTAGAATCTAGGGAATAGGGAAAGTGTTTGATCACCCTTAACAAAAGAAAATAGCTTGATGTGTTCTAAAAACTCACTAAATAGATAAACTCCTTGAAACAAGAAATAATTTTCATTCCCTGACATACATGTTGTTTACAACTCTCTAAAAAGTCTCAACAAAACTCTACTGTCAGAAAAAATTTCACATACTTAGAGACAAAAAAATAGACAAAAAATGAAAAACCATCAGAGGGTCACTTTTGGTCTATCCTAGGTCGCATCTGGTTGCATGAGCTTGCATCCATGGAACTTAGTCACTTTTGTTCATTCCTAGCTTGCATGCAGGAAATTTGCTCGCATACAGAAAATCAAAACTTACATCTGGTTAGCATAAGTTCGCATCTAGGAAATCAAACCTCGCATTTAGGGAGTCACATCTGGTGTTGTTCCCTGCATACCCGTCCCTACATTTTGTTGGCAAAATGTTGGGTCCCCCTTTTTTCTTTTGTTCTTCCTTATATTCTTTTTGTTTTCTTTTGTTTTCCCCAACCTTTGCCTCCACGGGGCCGGTCTTGTGTTCCTTTTTGGTCTTCCTTGCTTCGGGCCCGGTCCTACAATGTTTTGTTCATGCTAACTAGATTTCGGACTTCGGGATTCTCTGTCACTACCTCCTCTTTTGTTAGAGGGTGTGGTTGCATGGGATCCCCGGGCCCAGAGTCTGGAGGTTTTTCTTTCTTGGGATTTGTAGAAGGAAGTGGTATGTTTTTACCCTAGGGGTATAAATAGAGTTTCACCAGTCATTGTTACATTCACAGTGAACAAATTACCCCAGAGAAATTCAAAGCGATTAGAGCGATTTCAACGATAGTTAAGTGTGATTTGTTCCCAAAAACTTAAACAGTGACTGGAAGTTGTGTGTTCATGGTTATTTGAAGCCATTCATTTGTAGAGCACCTTCCATGCTCATCCTTCTGCATCACTCATTTCTAAGGTAAGCCCTTTTGTTTCCTCCTCTTTGCTTTCTATTTTTATTTTGGGTTTCTTTCCTTTTGTTGTTTTTTTGTTTCTAGTTCTGCTCTTTTTTGTCGCTTCCCATTGGTGGGATGGCTCTGCCAGAGGGTTGTCTGCCCTCTGTTCAGTTGTAAAAATGTAATGCTTGTACATTTTCTTTAGGTTTTGTAAATTTTCATTATTTTTTAAATAACTTTAATGAAGTTTTTTTCTGGGTCGGTCTATAAACTGTTCTTCGGAACTCTGTGCATAAGTGTCTTTAGTCTATGTATGCATGTAAATTCTATGAATTTTTGTATATTCCCCCCCCCATTTGGTGATGAGCTCACCGTGCCCTTCTGTGTGTGATCAAATGTCTATCTCACCCACTTGGTGTTTGCGAATTTGAACTCGGCACCTCGCCTAGTCGAGTTTGCAGGATTTCTTTCTCCCTCATCATTTCCACTTTGATGAGTGGTTTATTTCCCCATGTGTGAGAATTCAAAACTGGCCCAAGTGACATTCATTACCTTTCATGCTAGGAAAAATGTCTCCTTTAATGTCATTACTCCCTGTATTACATGACCATGTGACACCCCATATCAGCCTAGTATGGCTAATTGTTGGTCATGTCAATAATGGTCAGTTCTCCAGACTCTAGGTCCCATATTCTTCTTTGACCTTCACTTCATTCGCCACATGAGCTAGAATCCCTGGAACACCCAGGCATTGATCAAATTCCAAACAAGTCATTTCATTTAATATATTTTTGGGGTTTGATGCAAACTAACACCTTTCTAGGAACATATGTGAGGCGGTCAGGAAATCTTTGGAACCCAGAATTCTATTATGTTTTATCCATATTGACGGTTGTCTGGTCTAGCAGGTTGTCGTTAAATTCATAGATTTATCATGTCTAAAGCATCTTATCCTCCCACAAGTCTGGAACTCCCAGCCACTTCAACCAGGGTAGCTGCCAGGACCAAGTCTAAGAATGCCTTAGAAAAGCTTCCACTGACCGCAAAATTTTTGAAGGAAGGAACTATTCTAGGAGCTAAAGTAGATTCCAAGTTATAGATGATCACTGACATAAGTTTCAAGGCATGGGCCGAATTGGAGGCCTTGGTAAAAATGATGTTTATTTAGCGCAAGGTCGGAGGTCAAATGGTGCTAAATGTGGCAGCCTCCAAAATCCTCAAAGTTGCTTGCTTCCCATACTCAGTGCAGGCTCCGGAGCTTATTCTTACATTGGTGGAACACTACAACATAGCCATCTAGGCTGTCATGATTTTTTCTCCTCTTCCCTCAGGCTACCAAATTCCCTTAGTGTCTTTGGATGCTGCAACATTCACTTCGAGACTAGGGATCCCCTAGTTCTCCAATTCTACAGTTATCACCCAGGCATTGACATTACACGAGTTTGAAAAGATCCCACAGATGGCCTAGCAATACCTCAACATGAACTGGCTCAAGACCCCGAGGAAAGATTATAGAAAGATGAAGTTGGAGATCCCCCACACAGAATTCAAGGAAAGCATACAAGTGGGGATCATCTCCTTGTGTAGGGTGTTTGGAGAATCTCATGCCCAGGAATTTTTGGCATGGATGTATTACTTCCCGTTTGGCATCACCCCCGCCAAATAGGATTTTGATTGGGCAACTATTATTGTCAATCATGTGGAATCCTAGCTTTTCAAGGTCACCCAAACCTCAAAGTTCTACATGAATTCATATGTTTTGTGTGAACTAGCGCAGCAACAACCCATAACCCGAGGTTTACTCATCGTCGATGTCCTCGAGACCAAACCAGGCCAGAATGCTTCGTGGGACCATTTCCAACAATTTCAATGGGAGTCTAGTTTCCCCAGTTTTTGTAGAGTAAACAACACCTTCATTTACTATAACATTCTTACACCCATTTGGAATGCCGGTTATCAGCTTTCATAGGAGGTGATGACTCTGGTTAGTTCTTATGGCCATTACTTCGTCCAAATTCAACAACATTCTTACATTTGAGTGACCGGATTCTTTATAAAACCCTACCTATTTCCCAAGAATTATCAGGATAGGATCATCCTTTTAGAGTGTTGCCGACAGATCCAAGAGCTCCATGCTCTTTTTGGCCTCAAGAAGGTCACCAACATTCCTTTCTTGATCACCTGCAAGAACTAAACTTGCAGCCTTGCAGCAAAAAAAGAAGATGAAAATGAATTAAAATGTCTGGGGCTAGCAGAATTTTACATGGCGCGGAAGAAATTTGATCCACTGGATAAGATAACTTTGGCATTTCCCCAGGTAGAAGACCCCCACAAGCCTCACATGGAGGATTTTTGGGCAGACTACCAGGATTATTTTCAACTCCAAAATCGATACTTTGTCAAAATGACAAAAGGTATGATGAAGTGTCTTAAGCTTCAAACCTTTCCAAAGGAATTTTCAGATACCATGTCCATAGAAGAGTCACAGTACAAGGCTTAGGGAGTGGAAAAGATGGCTTTCCCTCCGATGGATTGGGAAACCCCAAAAATTCCAACAATTAAGGGCATCACCCGTGATGTGATTGAATGCAGTCATGCATATTTTTTAAAAGTATGTCCAAAGATCACCCGCAGAGTAGGCCCATTTTTGCAGGGATTTGTTTCCAGATCTAGAACCTCAGGGGAAGGCGAGAACAAAGGAAAAAGAAAATTTGATACCTCGGCCTAGGTTCCATCTATAGTTTTAGTTCCCATTATGGAACAGGTGCACCTTCAGCTGGCGGTGTCCCATTAGATGAAGGAAGTACTGAACACCTTGCTTGGCCTCATAATTACTCTGGCAGAATCTACCCTCCCTTTTGGCTCCCTTTCACTCGTAGAACTTATGGTCAGGGAAGCGGGGATGAGAGTGGATGATGAAAGTGCGGCCATTTTTGATGTCAGACCTCCATTAGTGACAAGGAGAAAGAAGAAAAGAAAAAATATACCTCTACCAAGAGTAGATACAGATCTCGAGATGCCAGACATCCCCTAGGTGGAGGTTATCCCAGACTCCCCTGAACCAGAGACTCCCCCGGAGACCTCCCCTCCACACGATGATTTTGATGACATATTTGGGACTGATGAACTTGTAAATTTATAGGGAGAGATACAAAAAAAGGTGGAGGAGGTCTCTGTGCAGGAAGTAGAAACAATCCCTAATGAAGGGTAAATACCAGAGAAGGAAGTTGTCATGGAACAAGAGATCCAGGTAGAAAAGGAAAAGGAGAAAGAATAGGTGGACATCCCTGATGTTCAAGAGATATCGGTCCTAGGGACCAAGATAGGAGAGAAGAGGCAAGTGCAAGATGAGCAGCCAGATTTGGTTGAGGGAACCAAACCTTTGGGAGTAACTGTAACCTCAGCTGCCATGCTCCAAATGCCTCTACCCACCTAGGGTGGTAACATTTGGCAAGGTGATCCCTATAACACTACAATCAGATCTAGTTCGGTTACCTTCACCACATCCAAAAGATAGGCCAACATAGAAGAATGTCTTGGCATAGGATGCCAGAGAATAGAAGCAACAATAGCAAAATGACGAGGAGAGCCCTGGAAATATGGATGTTGATCCCACCAATGCTGCTAAGGACGGGAACACTGAGGAAACAATTATTGATACCACTAAGGTGGATGGTGTAGGTGATCCCAAGATCCAAGAGGAAGAGTGTGTAGAGACTATAAATGTCAAGGATGAACAAAATAACCCCAGAGAAGACCCAAACAATCAGGCCCTAGAAATAAGATCACCCCTGCCACCACAATGGTTGGTCGAGTCGAAGAAGAGAAAGGCCCTGACGGGGAAAAATTCCATCTCTCCCTAGCCAAGATTATGACCCAGAGTCAAGGCATTCCCAAGCTAAAGAAGACCCAAACCCTCCATTCCATTTGGACTAGTCTAGGCGGAGATACAGTCGCGATCATTGCGACACCTCCCCTAGACAAAGAGGAAGTAGCGATAAGCGCTACAAAATATAAATTTATAGAGGTAGCTCTAAGGAAGAGGGACAAGTAAGGTGAATTAGACTTGCTAAAAAAGGCTAGCCAGGAAATCAAGGCCCAAGATGATAAACAAGCCTAGAGACTAAAAGAGCAAAAGGAAAAGAATGCAAATCTCCTCAGGCTTCTAACAGAGTTAGCGCAACCATTAACTACAATTCCTTTGGAAGCTTCTACATCTAGAACACTACTCCCATAGGGTGACATTGACACACTGAGGAACATGAAGAAGAAAGTATAGGCAGTGGATGACTAGGTAGCCAAGAAGGTAGGAAATTTCTCACATTTCTTAACAACAACACTCCCGAACCTGCATATGGCTGGTAACATCTTGCACCATGATCAAGGTGTCATTTCTCTATGGGAGGGAGAAACTGAATAGTATGAAACATGGATGAGCAAGTTAGGAGAACTCATGAAACTCAGAGAGGAACCCATTGCGGAGATGGGTATTTTGGGGGAAGAGTCTTTCAATTTTATCTGGGTCCAACACTCTAGAATTGATCTCAAATTGGAGATTAGCAAGCAACTGGTAGCAGCCTTGAAGGACAAAGGCCTAGAAGTATAATATTCTTGAATTTATATAAGGCTTTTGTCACAAGGGTTTTGGAAGTTGATCCCCTTAGTACAGATACATGTACTCCAGTGGACTATGTTGTGGGGAACTTTGATGAATTTATGGAGTCACTGTACTAGTCCCTGTGAGATTTTGACAGAGCAAAAATGTCACACTTATCCCGCATGATGCTCCAGGTCCATGATGCAGCAAAGATGGCCACTGAATTTAAGGGAAATTCCCTAGATATGGGCGAGCAATTAGAGGTGGCCAAGTTCCACCCAGTGTTCATCAAAGACATTAACAAAGAGGGAATTCCCTAGCTTTTAGAAGCATTCAAAACATAAAAGGCACAGTAAGGTTCTCTGGACTTCAGAGATTTTCACCAGTTGGGTACAATTTTGCAATTTTTTTATTCTTTGAGCGTAAGCTCCCAGACTCTAGAATTATGGGTCTGAAGTTTTGTATTATTTTGCACTGATCCCTATCTAGATTCTGCAAAGCTGACTGGTCATTATCAAGCAATTAATAAGGGGTCAGTAGGTAGGTGATCCTGATAAGGCATGTTAGATGGAGGGATGGCTCTGACAGGTAATTCTCTTGAGGCACCGATCCTACATTAACTTCCTAATGTGCATCGAAGATAGTGAGCCACATTCTACATTTATGAGGCATGTTACCTCAGATACCAGGAAGATTAGATTTCCTCTATTAATACCCTGACACTCTTCTCTATGTCTATTCTTCTAGCTTTCCCTCCTTGTCTTCTTCTTCTATCTTGTCAGACCTCTGCTCCTTTTAAGGTGATTGTAAGTGGTGCAGGTAGTACCGACCACCAGATAATGTATTTTATATGTTGAGTGTATAGTTAGATTAGGTTAGTTTTAGGTCAAACTATGTGTATAAATAAGAATTCTAACCTCATAACAAAGGTTGGAAAAATTGATGATTTTGTAGTCCAACAAGTAATAGAAGATAGCTTTTCAATTTCAGTTATTTTAGGAGCTCAATGCTTAGTAGTTCTTAGTATTTTAGATACTCCCTTGGAGCCATGATTGTATCTACTAGTGATGTTGGAACCCTTTGAGTTAATGAAGAAGGAGGAACACCTTATGACTACTCATTATTTGTTGTTCTAATTTTGGAGTTCATGAACATCTTTTGTAATGTATGTGTCTAATGTCCTTTGCTCTAATGTTTCATTTAGATTAATGATCTCATTTTCTCTTGCTATTGAATATGTATGAATCATTGGTTCTATATGTATTCAGTATTTAGTGTAGTTCTTACATTGGAGCTTTGTTGATATTTGAAATATATTGCATAACTATAAGTAGAAGAAATAAACTCTAACTCTAGTCTATCTTTTGAAGTTTATTTGATAATCCAAATGCTTGGAGGAAACCCCATCCCCATTGTTGAAATCCCTGAAGAAGATGAGTAAAACTAGCTATCCCCTCAAACAAACAATTACTTGTCCAACTTAGCTTCCCCACACTGTTAAGACCCAACACCTAGGTGCTTGAAGCCTTGGATAATTCATTCTCTGGAGAACCTTTACAGGCATATTTGGTCGGTACCCCGGTACCCGGTGAAAACTTATCACTATTGGCAAAACTGGTCACAAAGTCCCATCAACAAAAAATGGCACTAGAAGGAAGGAATGAGCTCATCTCCCTCAGAAGATTTCAATTTTACACCACCCGAGGGTTCCCCAAGTAGTAGTTTTAGGAATCAGACTTTCCACGAAGTAGGGTCATCTTCACCCTTAACCTTTGACAGAATCCTTCGATCCACCCCAAATCCTGGAGAGTTTGTACAACTCAGACCTCCTATCTAAAAGAGTAGGACCCAACAAACCAAGAAACCATCCAAATTTATCTGGGGATTCGCTACACACCAGAATACACAACTTCCTTAGATAGTCCTGGTGACCAACGTTCAACCCACCCAAAATCAAACAACCCCAATGCAAAATTACTTTGGTAACATTGGGTCCCCAATGGGGCAGTTCCCCAGTGCCACCAATGATCTTCCTCCACATCCAGAGAAGATCTATCCCAAATATGAGAATCTAGGCCCATGAACCGCAGAAGAACATCTCCAGGCCTATAAGGATGCCATGAACTGACACCGGATATAGCATCAATATGTTGTAACCCAGATGTTCCCTCTATGCTTAGGACAAAATGAATTAAACTAGTACCTCAACTTGCGAAACAACTCCATCAAAAGTTGGCAGGATATGGAAGACACCTTCCTAGTAGCCTTCTGTGTTCACATGGACCTAGCGTGGTCCCACAGCTAGTTTATTTCCATCAGGAAGGAACCGAACGAACCCCTCACCACATTCAACCATCAGTTCCATCGTGCCTTAAAGTGGTACATAGCCCCCTTAATCCCATCCACTGACATAACCATCTAGACATACCTAAATGCTCTTAAACCCATTTTTACCACTCTCCTATGGAGAACCACCACCGCCAATGACCAGGATACTCTAGTGAAGGTTTACAACCTAACCCTGGAATTGTCCCGCAGTTTGAGAAAAGCTCTAGGAGGGATTGGACAGAGCCTACCATTCAACATGATACCCATCCAAACTCCTTACGCTGGGGGATAAAACCACAATCCATAAATGGGTGCCCCAACAATGGCCATGGCCCACCACCAATAGACCAGCAGGCCTAGTACGTTTATCCATCTCAAACCCAAAAAATATTGGGTATGGAATATGTTCCCTGGAACTAGCCACAACAAATGCAACAACCCTTGACACAACCCTCTAGAGTACCTTTCTTCCAGTTGTATGTGGCATGAGGATTTCCATCCTTGACTTTGGGATTTGTTGTTTCTTTCCTCAGGAACCCACCAAAACAACTGTCACATTGTGACACAACTACCCAGTTGTCCACCAAGGTTGAATCCCTCTGGCGATTGGTGTCCTCCTTGATGATAGACATGGGACAGCTGAAGGTGGGGCCTTCCACACCCCACAAATCTAATTCCCAGAGAGGGAATATTTTATCCAGATAATGAAATACCAACTCCAAAGGACATAACTACAACAATGGGCCTTGGCCCAATCAACAGTAATGGAACAACAATGCGAATACCAGAGTTCCTCCTCTGAACCAAAATACCACTCATAGTGGTGCTAGACCCAATCATTCTGCACAGCTTGCAGAATTCCACCCCCTGACTACATGGTGTAGATTGCATGAAACTAGCTCTCATCCTGAGGATAATTGTGTCACACTAGAGAAGATCATCATGATCTCCCAATCGGACAAACAACAACTAATCGACCCTACTCCCATGGAACCATCCACGGCAGAGCCTCCTCACACTTCTTTTATGTGTGATACCATCTTCTTTGCGACATACGAAGAGGATGAAGAAGAGCCCAAATTATAGGGGTTATTCAATGAATCCATCCTGACTTTGAGGCCAACGCCTTCACTAGCCCATGGACTCCCTACAACACTGAAGGTCAGGTAGGAAAAGGGGTAGCCTACACACAAATGCCTCCCAAGGGTACCCCCAAGACAACACAAATGATCACTCCTTCCCTCTAAAAGGACCTAGCTCTAGCCAAGCTAGGGACTCGATCGAGGGAAGTCAACTTTACCTTGGGGGACAATTTGACATCACTAAGGCATTAGAGATCACCACCACCTCCATGACCTTGATGGAGATTTTTCTAAATTGTCCCAAGTAGAAGAAGTCCCTTCTGAAGCTCTTGGGAAACTTGGAAGCCGTCAGTCATCCACCAAATACTGTCACATTTGATGATGCTAACTCGGCCATTTTTTGGGAAACATAGAGGATCCTCCCTTCCTACTAGGCTTGAAAATTCAAGGGAAGAACCTCTACAAATTCCTGGTAGATTCTGGTGCTTCAGGCAATGTCATGCCCTTATCCATATGCCAAAAGCTTAGATTCACTCCCACTCCATCCAAAGGTGTAGTAGTCTAATAGGACAAAACTATTGTGAAAATGGTGGGTCCCCAGATATCGATCAGAATAGACATCCAAGTGGTAGACATCCCTGAAACTTATGGGATGTTATTAAGTCAAAATTGGTCCAAGGCCCTTAACGGGTATTTTTCCATAGACTTCTCCCACTTGTGGCTCCCCTTTAAGGGGAAATCAAACCAAATCTAGGTGGAGAGTGAACTAAGAATGAAGCAGGTCCTCATCGAATTCAAGAGGGTAAATGAAGTCCTTTTCTCTGAATCGTCCCCTAGGGTGTACCGACCATTGGAAATCTTGACCTTTAATTGCATCCCTGGGGAGGATCCCATAGTTTATTAGAGAATTTAGGACCTGGATGAGAAACTGAGGGGTGAGGTAGACTCACAAGGTAACATGGAAACTTTGGCCACTCTCTTGTTTAGTACTCGGTGCCAGGTACATTACCAGAAACATTCCAAACTGGAGTGTGAGCCTTGCATTGCCACTTCTACCCACCACATAAATGACCTCCAGGAGAAAGAATGTAAAGTTGGTTCACCTAGACAAAATAATCCATCCATAGGTATGCCTAAGGTGTTGCTTGTCTAGGAATCCAAACCAAAGGATTCTCTGGAGGAAAACCTCACCCATACACCATCAGATCTGGAGGAATCACCTCCCAACCCTCCAAAAATCAATCCAAACACCACTTCCCCTTCCCAGACCCAAAAAGCAAACAATGACCTATGGGTCCTAAAGTTTGATGGATCTTGGTCTAAACAAGGATGCGGGGCCGAGTGGAACTAATCAACCCATGGGGGAAATCCTTCCTCACGTCCTATAGGTTGTATTTCAACTGCACCAATAATTTCACGGAGTAAAAGGCCTTGGTCCTCGGACTCCTGTTCGCATTGAGAAAAGGGATCACCCATCTCCGAGAAATGGGTGACTCATAATTGATTGTAAAACATGTTCGAAGCCAATACACATGTCATGAAAAAGGTTGGCCACATACCGCAACTAGGCATGGAGCCTAATTGAAGACTTTGATGCTTTTGGCATCGAGCTTATTCCCAGGAAATGTAACTATGTTCCAAATGCCCTTACTGTGTTTGCTAGCACCCTTGAGCCGATGGCTGGCTCCAGGCTCCAGAATTTTTCTGTTGAGATGGTCCCCACCCCGTCCATCCCAGATAATATCACTCACTTTTAGGTTTTTGAGGATGACCAACATATTGTGGCCTTCATGGCCAACATTGGAGTCTTTGAGGATAAGATAGTGGAAGAAATTGATCATGATGATACCACGAAGGGTGAAGAAGATGACGAGATCATCAACCTACCCACCAACACCATCCCTAAGGGGATGGTAGCTCTAGAACGCATCTTTGATTCAGACCCCCGGGGCTGAGATAAGATATCATCCTCCTCTGAGAGAGTAAAATTTGAAAAGCTCAACATCAGCAAGGCCGATGAAGAAAAATTTGTACACATTGGCACCTCTTTCTCCCCGGAGGAGAAGGAGAAGGTTCTCGCGGTTCTCTGAGAATATATTAACATTATTTCCTAGAGGTATGAGGATCTTAAAACCTATTACACATCTATCATGACTCATTCTATCCCACTAAAACCAGATGCCAAACCCTTCCAGCAAAAGAAGTGGCTGGTAAACCCATTGATCGAACCTCTAATTAATTAGGAGTTCCAGAAACTTCTATCTGCCCAGATTATCTTTCCTATTCGACACACAACATGGGTTGCCAACCTCATCCCTCTATGAAAGAAGAATGGTGAGATTCGCTTGTGTGTGGATTTTTTTCAATTTAAAGAAGTAATCCAAGAAGGATAATCACCCTCTCCCCTAATTGGATGAGGTATTACAAATTGTTAATGGTTCCCAAATGATGTCCTTCCTGGATGGGTACTTTGGATATAACCAAGTTATGGTTAAATTTGAGGATAGAGATAAAATGGCATTCACCACCAAGTGGGGAATGTTTGCATACTGGAGAATTCCCTTTGGCCTCATCAATGTAGGGGCCACATTTCAAAAGGCTATGGACATTGCGTTTGAGGGCCTAGTAAAAAAAAGCATAATTATCTATATGGATGATTTAACAGTCTTTTCCTAGGATAGGCGTGATCATTCTGCCCACCTAGCCCAGATTTGCGAGAGATGTTGCTGGTATGGTATCTCTCTCAACCCCAAGAAATGCATATTCGGGGTCATTGAAGGGAAGTTTCTCAGGCATATATTCTCTAAGAAGGGGATATCCATTAACCCTTAGAGAGTTGAAGCACTGGTGAATTTACAAATTCCTGACAGTAAAAAGGAAATGAGATGTTTCTTCAGAAAGATAAACTTTGTCCGGCAGTTCATAACCAAATTCACTAAAATTGTTAAACCACTCAACGACATGATGAAGAAAGATACCAAGATTGAGTGGAGCCCTGAAGTGAAGTGAGCATTTTCTCAAATCAAGCAAACCATAGTGGAGGCACCAGTCCTGGCAAGTCTGGACTATTTCCTCCCATTCCACATATACTCCTTCACTTCACTGCATTTGGCAGCAACAGTCCTAACCTAGAAAGTTGAAGGGGAAGAACGAACCATTGCTTTTATGAGCTCCCCCTTTAAAAATATTGAAGTCTAATACATGCCTTTGGAAAAGTAGGCTTTTTCTCTAGTCCAGGCTTTTTCTCTAGTCCGGGCTTTTTCTCTAGTCCGGGCCAAATCTTTACTGCTGCAGAGTGAGCTGGGTGAATGTTGGGGGAAATGGATGGCCATCCTCCAAGAGTATGATCTAGAGATACAACCAATGAAGATAGTTTGAGGCCAGAGACTATGCAGAGTGATGGCAGAAGTAACTCCAAGCATTGAATGCCAAACTTATCCTATGGAGTCCATCAATCAAGACCCGTGGTATACTAAACTAGTATACCTACTACTTAATAACAAATTCCTGGAGGGGCTTCCCCCATAAAAATTTTGTGCCCTATGATTAAAAAGCGTGCATTTCATTATAAAAAAATGGAATGCTTTTTCGCAGGAAACTCGAAGGGATTTACCTCTGGTGCATAGATAGGGACCAAGCTGCCAAAATGATAAAAGAATTTCATGGGAAGTTCAGAACCGGGCATGGCTCAGATGATTCCACTACCAATCAGATCCTTCGAGCTGGATACTACTGGCCCTTCATCTTCAAATACATCTGCACTCATGTGAGGAAGTGCCACACTTGCCAAACCACAGCCCATCGTGAGTGAAACCCAGCCATGCCTTTGCAACCGGTCTTTGAATTTTGACCCTTCACCCAATGGGCATTCAATTTTATTGGGGAAATAAACCCCAAATCATCCACCAACCACTGGTATAATTTGATTGAGACTGATTATTTTACCTGATGGTCCGAGGAAATTTCATGCAAGAACAGCATGGCAGATGTAGTTATCAAATTATTCGAAGAAAACATAGTCACCAGATTTGGAATTCCCTTCACTATAGTGTGTGATAACGGTATGGAATTTTCTTTAGCACAATTATTAGAATGAAACTATGAGAGGAGGATCATTATTACCCCTAGGGTAATGGTGTGGCTGAATCTACTAATAAAAATTTGCTAGAGGTGATCAAACATTTTCTAGAACAGAACCCTCGGGACTGGCACCAAAAGCTTAGGTTTGCCTTCTGGGAGGATTGTATTAGAATCAAGGAAGCCCTGGTGACTTCCCCATTTCACCTAGTTTATGGCCAAAATATTGTGTTCCCTATCAACTTACAAATCTCAGTTTTACAGTTTATGCAAGAATTTAACAATAGGGACAACATTATGGAGGTTTGGCTCTTGAACCTGGTGAAAATGGAGGAAAAAAGAGAAGTGGCACCGGAACATTTTGTGCATCATCAAGAAGTTTTCAAGCGATGTTTTGACCAGAGAGCCCAATCCAAATCCTTTCAAGTCTTAGACCTAGTCCTTCTATGGGAAAAGAAAGGAAATCACACCAGGTTTCAAAGGCTCTGGCTCAGACCATACCTAATCTCAGAGATCTGCGGGGCTAATACTTATTGCCTAAGTACCATGACCGGCAAAGCTATTCCATTTTCTATTAATGGATAGTTCCTCAAGCACTACTTCGAATGAGGCAGGTGGTAAGTTTGTCCAAAGTTGTATTATATGTAAAGGTTTTCCCGCTTGTAAATATCTTTTCCCGGTGCTCCTTGGGAGTGCCTTGTCCTTGTAAAAAGTTGTTGGCAGTCTTCTGGGTCCACCTTCTTTCTTTTTTATTTTGTATTTGTTTTCTTTTTGCTTTGTGTCTTGTTTTTCGGGTTCTTGACATGTTGCCCTCTTCTTGTAGACAGGTATGCTTCACATGACATCTAGTCTCTAGAATGGTACCTTGTGCATTTTTGTTAGTCCAAAATCTATTGTTAGCATGGTGGAATTTATCTACACTTCAGAGTTATTTTGTGTGTATGGTAAAGGGTTATGGGAAATCCTCATCTGATTCATATCTGGAAAGTCTTAAAATTGGTTAACAGAAAATCTAAGAAGCAAGTAATCGTATGGCCTTTGAGATCAGATCAATTGCACTGGTTATTGGCCAAGTTTGAAAATCATAAAAATTTCATGGGTCTGGAACGTCTCTTGTATTCATAAAATTAAAACAGATGGCAAGGTGAATGGAGTACCACCATAAAAATTAGCTAAGCTTAAGGTTCACAGTGAAAGAAGTACTGCCTTCCCCATCTTCAAAAGAAAAGAGAAGAAAATAACTGAAGAATAGAGAATTATGGTATCTAGGGGATTGTGCAAGATGTAGTGACTTTGGTTTGATGTATTTAGTGCCCTCTCTCTACTTCTCCCAAAAATATTCGGCTTGATTTTCTTCCAAAGCACACACCTCAGAGCCTATGAAAGACCGAGGGATTAAATCATTGATGAGTCATATTTTCTCAGACACCTCACGCCTTGCAAGAAGAATACTGCGGGTAAAGGTGAGTTATGATTTTGCTAACTAGATATTTTGTAGTTCGCAAATGCACTAAAGCATTCATCCCAGTGAGTTTCCATTTGTTATTCCTTGCATACTCGTCCCTGCATTTTTTTGGTAAAATGTTGGGTCCCACTTTTTTCTTTTGTTCTTCCTTGGTTTCTTTTTGTTTTCCCTGGCCTTTGCCTTCGTAGGGATAGTGTTGTGTTCCATTTTGGTCTTCCTTATTCTAGGCCCAGTCCCAGAGTGTTTTGTTTGTGCCAGCCAGATTTTGGACTCCCAGATTCTCTGTCACTACCTCCTGTTTTGATAGAGGGTTTGGTTGCATGGGATCCCAGGGCCAAGAGTCTGAAGGTTTGCCTTTCTCATGATTTGCAGAAAGAAGCAGTATGTTTTAACCCCAGGGGTATAAATAGAGTTTCACCAGTCATTGTTACATTCACAAAAAAAAAATTACCCCAAAGTGATTTAAAGTGATTAGAGCGATTTCAACAGCAGTTAAGTGTGATTTGTTCCCAAAAACTTAAATAGTGATTGGAAGTTGTGTGTTCATGGTGATTCAAATCCATTCATTTACAGAGCACCTTCCATGCTCATCCTTCCACATCCCTTTTTTCTAAGGTAAGCCCTTCTGTTTCCTCCTCTTTTCTTTCTAGTTTTGCTTTAGGTTTCTTTCCTTTTGTTGTTTTTCTCTTTTTTCGGTTCCATTATTTTTTCGTCGCTTCCCATTGGTGGGATGGCTCTGCCAGAGGGTTTTCCACCCTCTGTGCAGTTGTAAAAAATGTAATGCTTGTACATTTTATGTAGGTTTTTTAAATTGTTGTTAGTTTGTAAATAACTGTAAGTAAGTTTGTTTCTGGTTCAGTCTGTAAATTGTTCTTCGACCCTCTGTGTATAAGTGTCTTTAGTCTGTGTATGCATGTAAATTTTGTGCATTTTTGTATATTTCCCCCAACCCCCATCTGGTGGCGAGTTCACCATGCCCCTCTACGTGCGATCAAATGTTGAGCTTCGCCCACCTAGTATCTACAAATTCAAACTCGACACCTTTCCTGGTCAAGTTTGTAGGCTTTCTCTCTCCTCTGTCATTTATGCTTTGATGACGGGTTTATTTCCCCATGTGTGAGCATTCAAAACCAGCCAAAGTGGCATTTATTCCATTGTGTGTTAGGAAAACTATCGCCTTTAATTCCATTACTCCCTTTATTACATGACCACATGACACCCCATATCAGCCTAGTATGGCTAATTGTCGGTCATGTCAATAACGGTCAATTCTCCGAACTCTGGGTCCCATATTCCTCTTCAACCTTCACTTCATTCACTAGATGAGCCAGAATCCCTAGAACCCCTGGGAATTGATCAAATTCAAAACAAGTCATTTTGTTTAATATATTTTTGGGGTTTGATGCAAACTAACACCTTTCCAGGAATAGATGCGAGGCGGTGATGAAATCTTCGAAACCCATAATTCTATTATGTTTTATCTATATTGATGGTTGTCTAGTCTTGCAAGTTGCCATTAAATTCATAGATCCATTATGTCTGAAGCTTATTCTCCTCCCGGGAGTCTGGAACTCCTAGCCACTTCAACTAGAGAAGCTGCCAGGACCAAGGCCAAGAAGGCCTTAGAAAAGCTTCCACTGACCACAAAATATTTGAAGGAAGGAACTATTCTGGGATCTAAAGTAGATTCCAAGTTATAGATGATCACCGACACAAGTGTCGGGTAATGGGCCAAATTGCAGGCCTTGGTAAAAATGATTTTTATTTAGCGCAAGGTCGGAGATCAAATGTCACTAAATGTGGAAGCCTCCAGAATCCTCAAAACCACTTGCTTCCCATGCTCAGTGCAGGATCCAGAGCTTATTCTTACATTGGCAGAACATTGCAACATAATCGTCTGGGATGTCATTCTTACCGTTCCTCTTCCCTCAGTGTTCCCAAATCCCTTAGTGTCTCTAGACACTATAACATTCACTTTGGGACTAGGGATACCCCAGTTCTCCAATTCTACTATTATCACCCAGGCCATGGCATTACACGAGTTCAAAAAGGTTTTGTAGATGGCCCAAAAATAGCTCAACACCAATTGGCTCAAGACCCCGAGGAAAGATTATAGAAAGATGAAGATGAAGATCCCCCGCACAAAATTCAAGGAAAGCATACAAACGGGGATCATCTCCTTGTGTAGGGTCTTTGGAGAATCTCATGCCTGGGAATTTTTGGCATGGATGTATTACTTCCTATTTGGCATCACCTCCACCAAATAGACTTTTGATTAGGCAACTATTATTTCCAATCATGTGGACTCCCAGCTTGTCAAGGTCACCCAAACCTCAAAGTTCCACATGACTTCATATTTTCTATGGGCACTAGCGTAGAAACAACCCATAACCTGGGGTTTACTCACTTTTGACATCCTCAGGACCAACCCAGGCCAGATTGCTTTGTGGTACCATTTCCCACAATTTTAATGGGAGGCAAGTTTCCCCAGTTTTTGCAGAGTAAAGGATGCCTTCATTTACTATAACAATCTTACACCCACTCAAGATGTTGGTTACCGGCTTTCAAAGGAGGTGATGACTCTAGTTAGTTCTTATGGACATTACTTCATCCAATTTCAACAACATTCTTACATTTAGGTGACCAGATTCTCCAGAAAACCCTACATATTGCCCAAGCATTATTGGGATAGGATTATCCTTTTGGAGTATTACAGCCAGATCCTGGATCTCCATGCTCTTTTTGGACTCCAAAAGGTCACCAACATTCCTTTCCTGATCACCTACTGGAACTACACATGCAGCCTTGCAGCAAGGAAAGAAGCCGACAATGAATTAAAATGTCTGGGGCTAGCATAATTTTACTTGGCATGGAAGAACTTTGATCTACTCGATAAGATAACTTTGGCATTGCCCTGGGTGTCAGACCCCCACGAGCCTCACATGGAGGATTTTTAGGCATATTGTTAGGATGATTTTGAAGTTCAGAATTGGCACTTTGTCAGAATGAAAAAAGGTATGATGAAGTGTCTTAAGATTTAGACCTTTCCAATGGAATTTTTAGATATCGGGTCCATATAAGACCCGCAGTACAAGGATCAGGGAGTGGACAAGATGGCTCTCCCTCTGGTGGATTGGGACACCCTAGAAAGCCCAGCAATTAAGGACATCACCCATGATGTGAGTTACTATAGTCATGCATATTTTTCAAAAGTATATCCAAAGAGCACCCATAGAGTTAGCCCATTCTTGTAGGGACCCACTTCTAGATCCAGAAGCTCCGGGAAAGGCGAGAACAAAGGAAAAATAAAATTTGATACCCTAGCCTAGGTTCCATCTATAGTTTTAGTTCCCTTTATGGAACATGTGCGCCTTTATCTATCGTTTTCCCATCAGATAAAAGAAGTATTAAGAAGTCGGCTTGGCCTCCCAATTACTCTGGCAGAATTTGCCCTCTCTTCTGGCTCCCCTTTACTTGTATAACTTATGGTCAGGGTGGTGGGGATGGGAGTGGATAATGAAAGTGCGACCATTTTGGATGTCGAACCCCCACTAGTGACAAGGAGAAAGAAGAAAATAAAAAATATCCCTCCAGCAAGAGTAGATACAGATCTCAGGATACCAGATAGCCCCTAGGTGGAGGTTATCCCAGACTCCCCTGAACTAGAGAATCCCCTGGAGAACTCCCATCCACATGATGATTTTGATGACATCTTTGGGACTGATGAACTTGTAAATGTATAGGGAGAGATAGGAAAAGCGGTGGAGGAGGTCGCCACACAGGAATTAGAAATAATCCCCAATGAAGGTGGGATACCAGAGAAGGAAGTTGTCATGGAACAAGAGGTTTGGGTAGGAAAGGAAAAAGAGAAAGAATAGGTGGACATCCTTGATGTTCAATAGATACTAGTCCTAGGGATTGAGATAAGAGAGAAGCAACAAGTGCAAGATGAGCAGCCATCTTTGGCTGAGGGAACCAGACCTTCGGGAGTAACTGTAACCTCAGCCGCCATGCTCTAGGTGCCTTTGCCCATGCAGGGTGGTCCTTTACCCAAGGTAGTAACATTTGGCAAGGTGATCCCTATAACACTACAATTGGATCTAGTTTGGACACCATCACCACCTCCAAAAGATAGGCCAATGGAGGAGAATGTCTTGGCACAGGATGCTGGAGAATAGCAGCAACAATAGCAGAATGATGAGGAGAACCCCAGAAATATGGATGTTGATCCCACCAATGTTGCTAAGGATAGGAACACTGAGGAAACGTATATTGATACCACTAAGGTGGATGGTACAAGTGATCTTGGGAACCAAGAGGAAGAATCTAAAGAGACTATAAATGCCAGGGATGAATAGTAGAACCCTAGAGAAGACCCAAACAATCAAGCCCTAATAGAAAGACTACCCCCGCCACCACAATGGTTGGTGGAGTCGAAGAAGATAAAGGCCCCAATGGTAGCAAAAGTCCATCTCTCCCTGGCCAAGATGATGGCCCAGAGTCAAGGCATTCCCAAGCCAAAGAAGGCCCGGACCCTCCATTCCATCCAGACTGGTCCGGGCAGAGATACAATTCACAATCATTATGACACCTCCCCCAGATAAAGAGGAAGTAGTGGTAAGCACTGCAAAATAAATAGTTACAGAGGTAGCTCTAGGGAAGAGGGACAAGTAGGGTGAATTGGACTTTCTAAAAGAGACTAGCCGGGCAATTAAGGCCCAATATGATAAAAAAGCCCAGAGACTAAAAGAGGAAAAGGAAAAGAATGCAAATCTCCTCAGGTTTCTAACAGAGTTAGCGCAACCATTAACTGCAATTCCTCCAGAAGCTTCTATATCTAGAACACCGCTTCCATAGGGTGACATTGATGTGCTGAGGAATGTGAAGAAGAAATCATGGGTAGTGGATGACTAGGTAGCTGAGCACGTAGGAAATGTCTGGGATTTCTTAATAACAACACTTTCAGACTTGCATATGGCTGGTAACATCTTGCACCATGTTAAAGGTGTCATTTCTCTATGGGAGGGAGAAACTAAACATTATGAAACATGGATGAGCGAGTTAGGAGAACTCATGAATCTCAGAGAGGAACCCGTCATGAAGATGGGTATTTTGGGGGAAGAGTCTTTCAATTTTATCCGAGTCCAACACTCCAGACTTGATCTCAAATTGGAGATTAGCAAGCAACCGGTACCGACCTTGAAGGACAAAGTCCTAGAAGTAGAATATTCTTTGAATTTATATAAGGCTTTTGTCAGAAGGGTTTCAAAAGTTGATCCCTTCAGTACAGATATGTGTACTCCACTGGACTATGTTTTAAGGAAGTTTGATTAGTTGATGGAGTTACGGTACCAGTCCTCGGGAGATTTTGATGGAGAAAAAATGTCACGCTTATCCCGCATGATGCTCTGTGCCCATGATGTAGCAAAGATGGCCGCAGAATTTAAGGTAAATGCCCTAGATATGGGTGAGCAATTGGAGGCGGCCAAGTTATTCCTATCATGCATCAAAGACATTGATGAAGAGGGAATTCCCCAGCTTTTAGAAGCATTCAAAACATACAAGGCACAATAAGGTTCTCTAGACTCTGGATATTTTCACCAGCAGGGTACAATTTTGCAAATTCTTTATTCTTTGAGCATAAGCTCCCAGACTCCAGAATTTTGGGTCTGAAGTTTTGTATTCTTTTGCAGTGATCTGTGTCCAGATTCTTTAGAGCTGACCTGTCATTATCAAGAAGTTAATAAGGGGTCAGGAAGTAGGTGATCCCAATACGGCATGTCAGATGGAGGGATGGCTCTGACAAGTGATTCTTCCAAGGCCCCACTCCTACATTAACTTCCTGATGTGCATCAAAGATAGTGAGCCTCATTCTTCATTTATGAGGCATGTTGCCTTGAATATCAGGAAGATCAGATTTCCTCTATTAATACCCTGACACTCTTCTCTATGTTGATTCTTCTAGCTTTCCCTCCTTGTCTTCTTCCTCTACCTTGTTAGACCTATGATCCTTTTGAGGTGATTGTAAGCGGTGTAGGTAGTACCGGCCACCAGATAATGTATTTTATATGTTGAGTGTATAGTTAGATTAGGTTAGTTTTAGGTCAAACTATGTGTATAAATAAGAAGTCTGACCTCATAACAAAGGTCGGCAAAATTGATGATTTTGCAGTCCAGCAAGTAATAAAAGATAGCTTTTCATTTTCAGTTGTTTCAGGAGCTCAATGCTCAGCAGTTCTTAGTATTTTAGATGCTCCCTTGGAGCCATGATTGTATCTACCAGTGATGCTGGAACCCTTTGAGTTAATGAAGAAGGAGGAACACCTTATAACTACTTGTTATGTGTTGTTCTAATTTTGGACTTCACGAACATCTTTTTTTCTCTATGTTTCTAATGTAATTTGCTCTAATGTTTCATTTAGATTAATGATCTCATTTCCTCTTGCTATTGAATACGCATGAATCATTGGTTTTGTATGTATTCAGTATTTAGTGTAGTTCTCACATTGTAGCATTGTTGATGTTTGAAATATGTTGCAGAACTATAAGTAAAAGAAATAAATTCTAACTCTGGTCTATCTTTTGAAGTTTATTTTATAATCCAAATGCTTACAGGAAACCCCATCCCCATTGCTGAAATCCCTGAAGAAGATGAGTAAAACCAGCTATCCCCTCAAAAAAATAGTCACTTGTCCAACTTAGCTTCACTGCACTGTTGAGACCTAACACCCAGGTGCTTGAAGGACTGGAGAAATCATTCTCCAGAGAACCTTTACAGGCCTAGTTGGCCAGTACCCCAGTACCCGCTGACAACTTATCACTATTGGAAAAACCGGTCAGAAAGTCCTGTCAGCATCTGGGACATTGGGTACTCTCACACATACCTTTCAAATAAATTTAGTACTTTTGGATACCATATTGGGTCTTCAATCTGGTCCTTTTTCTCTTGACGGTCCACCTATCACTGTTTCAGAACTTTCTTAGGAGTCTACCTTGCATGTCCTTTTGGATTCTCACAATTGGTCTCAAAACATGTGGTCTTCTCACTTATCAAAACCTCTTGATTCCTAGCTCACTATTAGGGCATTCTAACCCTCTAACGCTGGAGTCATTCACTTCCAACAAACATAAAAAAACTTCTACTACTTGGATACACTTACTTGGACAATTTGAGACCCTATTTGACATTATTAGAAAACCTTTGACAAATTTAAGATCTAGCTTTCATGGTTAACACAAGACGTAACAAGTATCTTGCTGATGAATCAAAGGTATTTCCTATATTACTACAATTTCAACAAGGAGAGACATCTCGTAATCCCCTATTTGATCAAGAATCACCCATAATGGATGCTCCTCATCAAGGATGGAGTAGAGCTTTTGAAGACTATAACGATGGACAAAACAAAAATTACCAAGATAGTAGTAGCGAGGAAGAAGAACATATCAGCCATCCTTTGTTTGACTCAAATAGTGACAAAGATGTATCCAAAGAAGAGTATAACAAGCTCAAACAAAGTAGAAAATTCCAAAGGACATTGGAAAAGATCATTGTGATAGATTTAATCATTGGTGAATACAAGGAGAAATAATTCCAACATCTAGCATCTCTTGGAGTCAGACTCCCTAAAGATTATGATGTTGAGAGACTAAAGGAAAAAGAGGTATCAACACCTATTTCTATTCTCACCAAACAATTGACCTTAATGCAATCTAAACTTGCAACACTCAAGCAAGAAAAGGTCAAACCAACAAAAAAATACTCTTTGGACCAAATATGTCCATTTCCTTTTGACAAGAGTATCAACATGGTTCCATTTTCTCCCAACATGGTAAGACCCAAATATGACAAGTACATGGGAGAGACTGGTCCACATGACCACGTGAGAGAGTTTTGTGCTCTAAGCATAAAGTACATGCATGGACCTACATACCTAATGAGGCTATTTTTCAAGAATTTTAGGTGGAAATGCTATGGAGTGGTTCTCCAAACTCACACCAAGTGTGAAATATTTTGAGGAGATAATCCAACACTTTGTTCAAAATTACTCCTATAGTATACAACATAACATAACCATGATGGGCCTTTGCAACACAAAGCGACAAACCGGTGAATCCCTTACACACATTTTAAAAAGGTGGAGGAAAATATTTTCAAGGTACTCAAGAGAAATACCCAAATTGGAAAAGATGGAAATATTTATTAACAACCTGGTACCCAAAATGAACTATGCTTTGAAAATGCAAGATTCACAAAGCTTTGATAGAATGATCAAGAATGTCATCTATGCTGAAGATTTCATGGTTAAGAAAGGATAAATCACACTCTAAAGTGATAGTAAATATACCAACTACAACAACAAGCCTAGTGGTGGAAACATAACAAGAATGTTCTTAATGATGGAGGGGTAGACGCATCCAATGCTAATCCTAAACCAGCGGTGTTCAATCTAATGAAAAACTTACAAGAAAACAAAGAAGATAAGGTAACATCCACAATACCAAAAGAAAACAATGAGACCAACAAGAGTAAACCATGGACTAGACCTCAAAGAAAATTTACTCCATTGGGAGAACCTCTTGAGACAATTTTGAAGACATTCTTGGATAAAAATTCCTCATGATACTCGATTCAAAACCTTGGGAACCAGAATTTAAACCAAGATGGTGGAATGACAATACCTATTGTGTCTTTTATAAGAAAAAAGGACATAATACTAATGACTATCTTAAAATCAAACACGTTATACAAGACCCTATTGAAGGAGGCAAAATCAAGGTGGAAGGACATACCACTAACAAAGATCACATGACATTTAACAAACCATTCCCTAACTATGAAAAAGGGGAAGCTTATAAAGGAAAAGGAAATGAAGTAAATTACACCTACTCCAATAATGACAATATGATCAACATGTTGGACATTAAATATGAATCAATCAATGTGATCACTATTAAGGGTACCAAAGACACATCAACACAATCAAATGTGGTGACTCAAAGCCAAGCACAAGTCATGATCAAAGGAGCTAACTCCTAATTCAAGAAAGTGACATCCTCTAAAGTACATGTTGTCATGAATCCCAAATCAGCAGCAACAAGACAAATAGTTACTATCCCATTTGCAAACTATAACTTGGTAGACCAACTACAAAGGACCTCATCTCAAATTTCTATAATTGAGTTACTAAACATCTCTTCAGTGCATAGGGAAGTTCTTGAACAAGCCCTACATTCTATAAATGTTCCAAAAGACATTGATGTAGACAAGTTCCAAGCAATGGTTAACCACATCTTAGCTCCTCATTACCTCTCCTTTTCAAAAGAAGATGACAATTCATTGACTCATCCACATAACCAACCCCTTCACATTGAATTCTTGATTCAAAAATCTCGTGTCAAACATGTATTGATAGATGGAGGCATAGGGTTGAACATATGTACTCTCAATCTAATCAAGAAGTTGGGTCTTTCAGAAAAAACCATTGATTCAAGAAGTAAGATAACCATCAAAGCTTATGATGAAGAAGAAAGATCATCCAAAGGACTCATTGTTCTACCCATCAGAATAGGACCAATTGAATGAAATGTGATTTGTCAAGTTCTCAATCTACCATTGCCCTATAATATATTAGTAGGCAAACCTTGGATACATGAAATGCAAGCAATACCATCTACTTACCACCAATGCATCAAATTCCCACATAATGGGGTGGAAGTAAAAATTCCTTCAAATTCAAGCTATACTTGTAACAATGTTAAAGCAGATAGTATGGTTCCTCATAATAAGGAAGTCCCAAAAGAATCTGTACCTGAAACTTCAAAAGACAAGGTAATGAGAAGCTTTGGAAAGACACTAAAACTTGAAGAAACTAGTTTGGGAGAATACAAACTAGACATGATGCTGTCACTGGTTGACATTCTTGTGTCTCCTAGATAATATGGGAAACCATTCACATATTTCACACCTACATCATCAAAATAAAAAGACATTCACAAACCAACTGGTATGGTTAGAGCCTCTACTTCTCAAGAAGATGAAAAAGAAGATAAAATAGTCTTGGCTTGGCTCTATAAAGGAGAACAAAAATAAAATGAGGTAAAACATGTGGATATATCCCCAGAAAAGTATGGTAAGGGATATGATCTTCTCAAACAGATGGGATACAAAGGGAAGGGACCTTTAGGAGATAAAGGAAAAGGACTTTTTGAACCTATACACATGGAATTCAGAAACACCAAAGAAAAAATAAGATTAGGTTTCAATAACAAATCATAAAACCCTACTTCAAGAGATGGTCTAAATCATTGATCAAGGAAGTGATGATGAAGAAGAAGAAACAACACTGGAACCATGGACATATGAAATATTATTACACATTGGTACTGAGTATCCTGAATATCAAGGAGAAAGATATGTACCTACTTTTGTAGCACAATAAGAGCCTCGTATTCCTTTGTTACCACAAACTGATGTCCAAAGAGTAGAGGAAACAATAAAAGACTCTCCAAAAGTCCAATAGATAGAAGAAACTCATGAATAAATACCCCAACAACAAGATATACATCCTAACTGGGGGAAATTGGTCACAATTTCATATATCCTAGATTTACCACACTTTGATCTACAAGTGGCTAATAGGGTACATCAAGTAACTATTGCTAAGTTTCTAAATAGATCTCATGATGAAATAATAGCCTCACATGATTATGAATGAGATAACTTGTCTGATGCTACCATGGAAATTGAGGTAGATGTGATTCAAAAACTTGCATCTCTATTGGAGAGAGGAGAAATTTCTAACACTTCCCCTAACAATGTTTTTCCAGAATCAAATGAGATACCTCTACCCAGGATTTTTGATGAGATACTGGTGTTTTACTAGGTCCAGAGGACATTCAAAGGATACAAGCTATGAGTTCAAATTTGATAACAGAATAGGAAGAAATCTCAACTGATGAGTCATTAGAATTAGGTCCGCATATTACTAACAATGACCATATTAATGATGATTCGACTCTTAATGAGATAAACACTATAGAAGCTAACTTAATGGAATATGTCTTGTCTATTAATAGTCTTGACACTGACATGATACTATCCTTACCAAACTCCAAATCATTATCCTTGGTAAACCCTGACTTGATTGATTGGACCAATTCAGACCCTACTCCTATCATGAACTTTCCCAATGACTACACTTTGGCCTGTTATCTAAATGATTGTGAACCTTATCCTTCTTTGACCAATGCTAGGAGTGTGAACATGATAGAGGAGGATATCAAGTTTCTTAGTCACCAATTGAAAAATAAAAAGAAGAAAAGAACTGATGGTGAAAACCACGTTGTGGAAGTATCAGATTCTAAAATAGTAAAAATAAATGATGTATCTGATGGTGAAAGCCTCTCAGGGGCGCCAAAAGATGAGATTCTTGATATCCTCCCTGAACACTTTCAAGAAAGATCTTTAGTTCTGATAGAACCTACAAAACCAATTAATTTGGGAACACTAGAAGCTCCTCATTTTTTTCACTTGGCACAATCCTTATCAGAAGAATAAAAGATACAATTCACTGAATTCCTCAAAGAGAAGAAGATCAACTTTGCATGGTCTTATATGGATATGCCTGGGTTTGATCCAGAATTAATAATACATCATTTATCTATAGCTTTTGGGATCAAACCCGTGAAAAAAATAAGTAAGATGCATCCACATGTGGCATTACTAGTGAAAGCAGATCTAGAAAAACTATTAAAAGTTGGATTCATTTTAGTCATCGCTTATGCAGGGTGGATTTCTAATGTGGTACCAGTTTCTAAAATAGATAAATCTATCAGGATCTGCATAAAATTTAGAGACCTAAACAAATCTTTTCCTAAAGATGATTTCATGTTGCCAAACATTGAAATGACTATAGATCTCACAACAGGATATCACCTGTATTCTCTCATGGATGGATTCTCGGGCTATAACCAAATTAAGATTACTCCTGAGGACCAGGAAGAGACAACATTTACATTCACATGGGGAACATTTTGTTGGAATGTCATGCCATTTGGACTAAAGAATGTTGGCGCTACGTACCAAAGAGCTATGAAAATAATCTTCCACGATATGATACAAAACAACATGGAGGACTATATGGACAATACATTAGCCAAGTAAAAAATAAGAACAACTCACATTGAATACTTGAGAAAGATACTAGATTGCATGGAGCAATTTCAACTCAGACTTAAGCCAAAGAAAGAAACTCTTAGTGTTTATTGGATCAGCCAAAGGAATTGAAGTGGACCCTGAAAAGGTAAAATCTATACTGGATATTTCACCTCCTCGCAATATCAGTCAAATGAGGACCTTTCAAGGAAGACTCTAGTCCATCAGGAGATTTATATCACAACTAGATGATAGAGCACAACCTTTCAATAAAATGCTACAAAAAGGTGTTACTTTCAAATGAGATGAGCATTGTGAAAAAAATTTCAAAGAATTAAAGGATTACCTAGCTGCTACTCCTATTCTTATGACACATATTCATGGAAAACCACTACTCCTTTATATCTCAGCTACGACTACATCACTTGGAGTATTGCTAGCATAGGAGGATGAAAAAAAAAAGGAAAGAGTTATCTATTATATCAGTAGGACCTTGGTGTCTTATGAACTCAATTATAGTATTATTGAAAAATCTTTCTTAGCAGTTGTCTTTGCATCCCAAAAATTGAGACACTACATTCTCTTGCATACATTGAAACTTATTGCAAAAATAGATCCTCTCAAATATCTCCTGAGTAAAATAGCATTGACAGGAAGACTAGAAAAATGGTTCTTAGTTCTAAGTAAATTTGATATTGAGTATGTGGACAAAAGGGCTATTAAAGGACAAGTTCTAGTAGATCAACTAGCTGATTCACCATTGCAAGATGATGCACCTTTGGTAATTGAATTTCCAGATGAAATTATCATGCACTTAACTGAATATCCATGGAAGATTTATTTTGATGGTTCTTTCACATGATAAGGATCTGGAGCAGGGGTTCTATTTATCACTCCTCAAGGCTACAAGATACCTAAGGAATATAAACCAATGTTTCCATTCATAAATAACATCTCAGAATACGAAGCATTAGTAAATGGACTCAAGCATGCTATCGAATGGAAAATTGTAGAGTTACATGTGTATGGTGACTCTCAGCTCATGATCAAATAAGTAAATGGAGATTATCAGACTAAAGGTGAGAAACTAATGCCTTACAAACAAGTGGTTGAATATTTGAAAAAGTAATTTCCTTTGTCACATTCCAACAAATACCAAGAATGGAAAACAAAGCTGCAGATGCTATGGCTATGTTAGCTTCCATGCTACAACTGGATGAACACCAACTCTGCTATGACTTCTTGGTGGAAGAATTATCCTTTTCAGCCTTTGAACACCTGAATCCCAAGTGATTTGTGTGTTAAATTCCCAAAACCAATCCCGATATGCTAAAATAATTGCTTATCTTACTGATCAAACCTTACCCAATGACCTATCAAGAAATGAAAAATGAGGTTTAATTAGGACAAAATTGCGTTATGTCCTCATCACTACTAACTTATATAGACAAGTTCTTGACATTACGCTTCTTACGTGTTTAGAACAAGAAGAGTCTGATCACGCATTAAAAGAGGTTCACAAAGGTGTATGTGGATTGCACTCAAATGACTTTTCATTAGCTAAGAAACTATTAAGAGTTGGCTATTACTGGACCATAATGGAAAAAGATGTTGTTCAATTTTCCAAAACCTGTCACAAATGTCAAACACATGGAAACCTTATCCATGCTCCAGCCAGAGAACTCATACCTTTTATAACTCATTGGTCATTTCAATAATGAGCCTTTGTTCTTGCTGGACAAATCTATCCTAACTCTTCAAGTGGACACAAGTAAATCATTATGGCCACTGAGTATTTCACTAAGTGGGTCGAGGTCGCGCCACTAATCAAAGCCACTAGAAAATAGGTTGCTATGTTCATCTTGAACTACATCATTTGTAGGTATGGGATACCCTCTTCTATTGTATTAGACAATGGGGGTCATTTCAAAAACCAATACATCGAGGACCTTTGTACATAGTTTCAGATCACTCAACATTGTTCTTCAATCTATTATCCTCAAGGTAATGGACAAGCCGAGGCGCCAAACAAAAATATTCTAAAAATCTTACATAGAACTATGAGTAAGTATGGCAGAGACTGGAATTTGCAACTAAATCTGGCATTATGGGCCTACAAAACAAGTATCCGAACACCAACAAGAGCCATGTCATTTTCTTTAGTCTATGACATAGAAGTAGTGCTACCCATGAGGTATAAATTCCATCTTTGTGATTATCTCTCCAAGGTCTTGTTACAAATGAACAATACCGCATTGATAGAGTTCATGCACTAGAACTACTTGATGAGCGCATGTAACAAGCATTCGATCATCTCAAAGTGTACCAGAAATGAATGTCAAAATGGTACAATAAGAAGGTAAAACCATGACAATTTCAAGTGGGGGATCTTGTTATCAAGGAGAATCCTAAAACCAACCCAATAGAGAGAAAAAAGGAAAGTTTGAACCCAACTAGCTGGGGCCTTATGTTATTACTCCAACCTTTGGAACTAGAGCTTATTAGTTAGCTACACTTGAGGGAGATGTTCTTCCTGATCCATTAATACTCTACACTTGAAGCAGTTCTACACTTGACATCTAGCTAACAGAGCCTGTGTAGTGAAATAGTTATCAGAAAATATCAAAAAATAAGAAAATTAATCGTGAAAAAATCCAAAAATAGTGAAAAAAGTCCTAAAAAAAGGTATCCTTGGTGAAAACTTGGCAAACAGGCGCCTTGATACTAACAAAAAAATTAGAAAATTAAAAAGAACAAAAAAAAGTGAAAAAGAGAAAAGTGCCTTGGCAAAAACCTGATAAACAGGCATCTTGGTAGCAAAAATAAAAAGCTTTTTTGAGTGGTGAAAAACCTAGAAAACAAGCCTCACTTGTACTCTATGCTCCATCTATCAATGCATTGTTGATATTAATCCTTCATTATCGCACATGTTCTTTTGGTTGACTCTAATTCCTTACAAATGTCATATCCTTGCCTGGGATTTGTCTACATTTGCATCTTAGGAATAGTCATTCTGCACTGGGGGCATCTTTGCTAGCATGTTCATTATACATCTTCTAGGTTGTCCTAGGTTCCTATCTAGGATGGTTTTCCTCTAAAAACAATATTTCTCAATACTTGCATCAAAAACGTCACTATCACAAACAAGGGTGTTTCTTAAACACCACCTACCTATAACAGACATCATACTAATGGTTCTCAACACTTTAAATACACTTTAATGGAACTAGTGTTTCTCAATACTTTAATCACACTAGTGTTTCTCAACACTTTAATCGAACAATTTTCCTAAACACTACATTGGATTGTAATTGCTGACAAAGTTAAATCTCACACATTCAGACGTGAAAAACATATTGCTTGATTCCAAAATCTGATTGATGATACTCTATTTTTCTTGAAAAATGAATCCATAGTATTTCTCAATACTACTTAAACACATAGACTGATCTTGGTTTGATTATGACTCTTTTATGTTCCCATGATGTTTCAAACTAGGGGCATGTAAGCAGTTATGAATTTTCTTTGATTGATTATAGATTGGTGTTTGTTATGTCTTCCGAGTTACTCCATGACATTTATTCAATGACAAAGAGTTGCAAGGACATGGGGCATCATATTTTCTTGGTTTCTGTATATGGTGATTGTTTCAATGATCCTATAAATTTCATCTAACTTGGATGTTTATGGTAAGAGATTCCAACATGAGTGATTAGCCACATATATCTCAATCCTATTTATGTGTAAACTACTATGAGGTTGAACCAATTTCCTTGTCTATTTCTAAATCAAATTCTAAGTAAGGTGTACGACACATTATGTACCCAAGGATATGAATATTGAAGGTCATTGCAGGTCACATATCTTATATTACACATGAACAGAAGATGATTCTTAAAAGTAAAAGGAGATAACTGACTTGTCATCTTGGCATATATGCCTTGATGATTAGGTTTATTTCTGACATTGCATCCAATACACATAATATTCATACTTTCATGATACATTGTGGGTATTAGTGATAGTTGTACTATCCAATGATCTCCATTACAAAAATTCCCAATGATGATAAAAATGCTACAATGTATACAAATCAGTGACAGTCCTAAGATTTTGCATGTAGATGCATTTACAGATTGCATGGTTCATTTTTTTAAGAACAACATAAGGACTTGAGCTCAAAATGATTTCCTGGTTCATCTAAAATCCAAGTTAACTACATAATCTATATTACTAATATTAATGTCGTTGCATATCCATGGCATACATTATGCATTCATAAATGAGAAAGAGAAAACTACAGAAACAAAGCATTCAAGCATTGCATTTCTTTTACATCCTAAGTTCATCCATACATATATCTACATCAAGAAAATCTCAAAACCATACATTTGCATATTCATCTAGAATCATTGAAACACATTTATATATCAGTACCAAATCATACAGCATAAAATGATGTCATCACATGAATCTATTATAACTCATCAAAAGACCAAGTAAATAATCACATGTGCATCGATATAAACATCTCCAAAGAAACAAAACCCATGAACATATCAAGATTAGGAATAACTATCTTAGATATATCAATGATGGAACATATAAAAAATGTGGAGCTGTCTACAAAAGAGTACCAATGTGATCACAATGAAATATATATACATGTATAAGAGTCTGCAATCGAATAGATGATCTCAAAAGGATCAATATATACAAAATGTATCAAAATATCACAAGTACAAAATCAAGTCCGATTGTACCCTCTCCCTAATCTAGAGGAGGAGGAGGTGGTGTAGGATAAGAGGGTGGAGGCATCGCTCCCTGAGACTGCTTTTCCACTTGAGGATAGGAAGGAGCTCTCTGTCCCTCTGGAATTTCCGCATAATATAAACCAAAGTAGTATGTAGCTCTCTGACCCTAATGAGTTGCTATGCGGGCCTATGTATCTCACTCTTCTCTAAACATATCAACATGTCAACCTCTCTCTTCTCTCAAGCGCTCAAGCTAACTATCTCTATCACACAGTAAATCCTCTAAAGTGGTGATCATTTCCCTAAGTTCCTCATGCTCTCATTGACAATGAGATAAAGCATCACCATCCCTGCTAGAATCTATGCCTGTATCTCTAGGTGGATCCTATCTAGGAGGTCCACCTCCTCCATTAGGTACCTATCTTGGTGGTCTCTATTGTTGTCATTGCTGATCTCTAGTAAGTAATGGACCTGGATCTCTCCATGGAGGCACAAACCTAAAGAGAGTCTATCTGCCACTGCCACTGGCACCCTCTCTGCTGCCACCCATTGCACCATCACCTCTATCATCCCCACCATCATCTCCATCATCCCAACCATGTCTTCAACCTCTATCTGGAGGAGGGCACCTACCATATCTCCCTCCATCTCTCCCTCCATCCCTCCCCCACCTCTCTGGTCTCTCTGGGATTTTCCTCTACCTCTAATAGGTCTATCATCATCTAGATCATAATCTAAAGGATCCTCTATGCAAGGAGCTATCTCCTCAGGCGTTGTGAAAAGTGGAAATGGATACTATAACATATGGGCAAGGTAAAAATCAGTATAACCTACATCAATAACCTCTGGAAGGTAGTCCATTCCAACTAGGACCATCTAACTGATCTCCAGCTAAGCAGTCTCATATAATAACTGTGCTCCCCACTATGGCTCCTTGTCTAGAATATGGGCATAAGCGGTCAAATCCTGTGATCGGCCTTGTACATGGCCATACTGTCTCACAACTCATGTCACCAAGAACCTCTCAACAATATATTTGGTATGACCTATCAAGTACCTACTCTAAAAGAAGTATAGAATCTACCACCTATCTGAGGCCCAATCCTCACAATCCAAATATGGTTACCAGATCACAACAATCATATCAATGAAAAATTGGTGCCAGTACTCTACCTTTCCCAGATAGGGCTACTGAATCAATCCAGAATACATAGAAACATAAGGATGTTGAGCTACTCATTTCTTGTCTACTATCAGTTGTGTCACAAGGATATGCTCCCATGCCCAGATATGCAAAACTAGAATCCCTACACTCATACTGTGGGAGTACTCATAGACTTTCTCATGGATCTCTCGATACATATGTGCTAAAATGCAGCTACCCCAGCCGAATCTGTGGGATGATACAACCATCTGCTCCAGTGTCATGCACATAAAACCATGTTGTCCTCTATTAGGCACGAGGATTCCTCCAATCAATCTAGCTATATATATAGGTAAATGATCATAATGATCACACATATAATCCCATGTCAGATAGCAACGAACTATGGTCTGATCTATGAAAAATCTCTGGGTCGATGCAATAGCTATCACATAACGAGCCTCAAACTATACCTACCAACCCATCACTGGAATACATAAAATGCACCACACATCCTCAGGTGTGACTATCATCTCACCAGATGGGAGATGAAAGGTTTTGTGCTCCGAATGCCATCTCTCAGCAAGTGCAGTCAACAACCCCTGATTTACCCTGATATCGGGTAAATCTATGAGTGAAGCTAATCCTAAATGGGATATGATCTCTAACTCCACATCTGTCAACAATAGAGACAACACAAGGACTTGTCCTGAATAAGGTCCTTGAAAGGACACAACCTTGAAATCAATCTATCAATAGAACACAAATACAGGTTCAAATCAACAATCTAGCTAAAGCAACTATGTAGAAAAGCTATCAGTTAAGTATTTTTGGTCTTCAAAAGGTGCCAAATAGTCCAAGTTAGAAGAAAACTAACTCTTAAACTAGAAATGACTCTTTTTTAGGGGTGTAATCCTTCATGATGGATGTGATACATGATTTCTTGGATGTGATGGGGAATCTAGGAAGCAATCATATTTAGACAGGATACGACGTGGGCCGCGTGGTGTGATCCTGTTTCCATAGGACGCAAGCAAATTTAAAGGTTGACAAGATTTACACTAAGCGACACATGACTTCCTAACAAGGTGTGATCCTAAATTTAAAGTATGCGACACAAGATTTGGGGTAAAAATAGGATGTGACATCATACAGACGTGATTCCATACACGAGGTGTGATGCAAAACAAAAAGCTACATAAGTTTTCAAAAAATGAACAAAAATGGAAATTGAAAACATGGAAAGGTAGGCTTTGAGGTATTCACTGACGGTGCGTAATCGGTCTAGCACTGATGTTGATGGGTGAGCTCGACTTGGTGCTTCTCCATGGGGACCACCATCTTCTCTATAGAGCTCTAAATTTACTAAAGGAAAAAGTGAAAATGAATTGGTAAAAAGTGAATTTTGGGATATATAGTGAACTTTTTGAGCTATTTATGAGCTCTAGAACTCCTCCTAGACTATCAAAATTCAATTTTGTTCTTCTCAGATCTATCGGGAATGAAATCTAACATGCATATGATGTTTTCCACAACATGTTACATATTTTACGACAACTTCCCAACATGCAGAATTGCTATACATGTTCCAAAAATGATTGGCATGCTTTACGCAATCAGTTTTCCAGGTTCTCTATCATCAAATTTCACATTATTAATCAAAATCTTGGTCACACTTCATTTTATCATCCTTAGAACTTACATTTTAACATATTTAACTTGGTAAAATTATTTTTTCTGTTTACATGCCTTCACTTCTTCATTTTTCGATCCAATTGATCGGTTCAAGTGATATATCATTATATAGAGGGATTTTATTCTTTTTCCTTCAATTTCATTCCCGAGGGGTTATGATCACACTTAAATTCATTAAAATTATTTCTTAAAAAGCATGAAAACAACTTCATCATTAAAAGACTAGGGGCATGATAGTTTCCTTCGATCAAGTCGGGACTGTTGTGGTGGTACCCTAAATTTTGAGAATTTAGGAAGTCCCAATCCATTATCAAGAAGCAATTTTCTCCATACTAAAAAATTCAAAGGCAAGAAGATTTATGACACAAATAAATAGAACTAACTAATTGAAGCCTTCAGAAAATGTTGGGATTTCAACCTGCTAAAAAGATGATGCCTCCAGAGGCTGAATATGGTTGCATTTTAAAAATCTAAAAATGACCTAGTTTGGGAAATTAAATTTCCTATCTCCAGCAAAAATATTATCTTTTCATGAGGTGTTTTGTATTTTTGACAAAAGTCAAATCCAAAAGTTAGGTAGTTATTTTATTATTTTTTCAAAATAATTTGTAATAAGGGTTGAGTCCTTTCACCCTAAAGAGGTGTGAAATCCACTCAAACACACACACACACACACACACACACACACACACACATATATATACATAATGTAAAATGTAAAGAGACAAGACAATACAATATAATACAATTTCACATATTTGGATAGTTTTGGATCAACAACTGTAACATGAACTTGGATGTGCCATTTTTTCAAAATCAATAAAGATAAGTGCATTTTCTTTCATGTGTGGGGATTGACTCAACTTAATTTTTTATTAGTCCCTTGGATAAAATCTTTAGATTTTCTTCAAAGTGATAGTTTGATGTTGCATACTTAATTGATTAAATATATAGCTTTCATTATCAATTGGTCTTTTCATCTTGCATTGTTAAATTCAATTGATTGTGGCCACAATCAATCAGTCTATCATTTGAGGAGTTAAATTCAATTGAAATAGATGTGGATTTGTCTTAAGATACATGCTCATCATAACACCTTTGAAGTGATATGTTTCTTGCAAACGATCTCTGAGGTTGTACATAGGGTTAGGATGATTTTGACTCTATTTCCCATGACAGAATAAGGTGCTGGTCTAATCATTATTTGGATTATAGTTATTCAGTTCATTGGTTATATTTTTGTGACATTCTATCCATCTGGTCATTTTAATTTACATACATATTTACTAAACATTCTTTCAATTACTTAAAATATTTTAGTTTACAATTCATGACATATTGCTTTCAGTTAGAGTATTTTAAGTGCCTTGTCATACTTGAGAGAGAATTTTTAAGTGTTTCTTATCTTCTATAAAAATATTTGTAACTTGAAGGACAAGTCATAGTATAGGCCTACCAGCCATGGTTCTGCAGAGCTAGAATTGTAGAATTTCCAACCTTTTCTTGGTTGTGACTTGTTAGTTGGCCAAATCACTTGGGTTTCCAATCATTGGATTGGTAAGTCCATAGGAAATCCAATTTGTTGATTTGAGCACCAATAGATTGGTGACTCTACTGGGGAGTTGTTCAAAAGAACATTTTTGTATTTTACCTAGAAGCTCTGGTGATATATTTAAGACTCTACTGGGAGAAAATAACTCAGAAGATAGTAAGTATTTTCCTTCTGATAAGAAGGTGGCGACTCTATTTAATAAATTATTTCAGTTAGTGACTCTACTGAGGGAAAAGACTCAAAATGAGATTAAAAAAGTGGCAACCTTGTATGTCAAAAATTTTTAATTTCTCCACCGAGGGAGATAGCTTGGAAGGGATGAGTATTTGTCCTTTAATTAGTAATGTAATATTTATTACATAATGTTTTAAAAAATTTCAAAAGGTTTTTGATTCCTGTTGATACCAGGCCTTTGGATCTTAGAAATTTTCAATGCAGTTCAAATGAATTGTTTTTATAACTTTCACAGAGGGTTCCTAAATTTTATGGAGATTATGATGAATCAACTCTTGATCATTTGGATGCTTTTCACATATTCCTTGATAATTATGAGGTCCATACAGAAGATGATTCCATGAAGCTCTTTGCATGGTCATTAAAAAATAAAGCACAAGAAGAATATGAATCATTACCTACGCAATCCATCTCATCATGGAGATAGTTTGAGCAATGGTTTCTTTATATGTTTCATGATGCCAGTGGTGAAGAAGAAACATGTGTTATGTACGGTATGAAGACTAGAGTTTCAGCATGGAAGAGGATCCTAGTATGTCTCCACTTGATTCATTTTTTAGCTTGGAGAGATTTGAAGGAGAGTCTTCTGCACATTTGCAATGACATATAACTGATTAAATGTTTGATAATGTTAAGTTGAAGATAATGCAAGGCATTAAACCAGTTAATGATTTATATTGTCATTGATGTCAACTTGATATCATCTGTACAGTCATGTATAAAATGGCAAAAGACTTCAATGAATTAGTGGAACAAAGGTTATGTTTTCAGTAATGCATAAAAGTCAAGTATTCACTAAGTGATAGATAACACCGACAGAGTGTACACCATCGGTAAAGGCAAAGAAGAAAAGTCATAGTGATACCCGACGAGCAGAAGACAGTGTTTCCCAATAAAGGAAACCACAGGATGCCCGATGAGCTGAAAATAGGGTTTCCCAATGGATGAATATCCCAAAGCTAACTGGAGTCACACTAATGGAACTGACAGTTGTAACCAATGAAGAGTTGACCAACATAACAGAGGGTTCAGAAAATGACAAAATATCTAGCTGGAAAGAGCTAAAGATAGACTTAACTGGTTGTTTTCTTTGTTTTATTTGACCAAAGTTAAGTGATTGATTTAAAGATGATTTATATAGTTAGCATGAAGATAACTATGAGAAAAATTAGGAGTTATGCTTTAAATCAAATTGGTTGGATTGTTGTTCACGCCAAGAATCAAGAATCAAGAATCAAGAATCAAGAATCAAGAAACAGTGACTATCATGTCTATATAAGAGACAAGCTTAATTCATTTTTCGTATCACATGAAAATGGATTAAGGGGAGTGAATAGAAAGAGGATGCTAAAGAGAAACTAATGAAGAAAAACTTCATGCAATACTGATCAATCAAGATGAAGGAGACCTAATGAATTCTGCAGACACCGAAAAACAATGAGCACAGCATCACAGAGCAGAAAGTATGGAGCACAAAAGAATTTAATTGATACATTGATCAAAGAGGTAATGTACTTAAATAGATCTGAAAATCTACAATTCAAGTTGCATTAGAAACAGGTCATTTTGTTTCAGTTTAACCATTGAAGCATCAAGTCTCTTAATAGATTAGGACTTAACAGTCTTCTATATATTGAGGTACATCCCAAGGAGTGCCAAAAAGGTTGATTCATGAAAGTAGCATTGGATATGCCTGATGCCTATTAACGGTCTAAGAGAGAGGCTAATTCAAGGATGGCAGCATTAGATGCCCAATACTAAGTGACAACCTATATGTGTAAAATCATTTAACAAGGTCACACCTAATAGTGTGTTTGTAACCTTTAACAGGGTTGGCGCTTAACAGGGCTCACTTCAGAAGAGTGAAAATTTGGGGTACCGGTCCCAGTAGTTTTTTCCCTTAACAGGTTTTCCACGTTAAAAATTTATGTGTTATGTGTGTATGATTCATTTCTTTATTGTTTTGTATCTGACATAGTTAACACTGGATTTATCGGTATACTCTGCATATTTACTATATTTTGGTAAATAGCTATACTGCCTATCAGTAATCAAGGAGAATAAGAATAGACAAGGTAAACCAACAGACAGATAATCATTATAAGTATCTCATGGCATGCATCTTGTAGGGACATAATAATCTGAGGTTTATTTGATTGGTGGTTAGAATAAGGATAAGTTTTTGAGGCCACTGA
>MU224522.1:1469229-1481512 GCA_018584345.1 Thuja plicata
GATGACGAATCAGGATGTTAGCATGATGGTGGGAAGATGGAATGCATCACGAATGTACAAGGATAAAAATCAGCAATTAATGAGAAGCGATTAGTTACAGCAATTATGTACAAAGGTTGTTGCCAAGATTTGATTGGATCATGTTACTTGTCTTGATCCACGTGATAGTTGCTTGTGCTGATTGATTAGTTCAAGAGGAGAGATACATCCTGCAAGAACCCAAAGATGACAATGATCTAGATTTAAGTTGATGAGAGGAAGGATACTTCCTCAAGACTCATTTCCAAAAAGATGGGACTTACCAAGTTGATTGATCAAATGCGCACTACAAGCAAACTATAGAACCAACGTAGGATCTTACAAGGAGCAACCCAAGACATGAGAAATATATAGAACTGATTCTCAGGGCTTGGGATAGTACAATGTATGGCCAAAAATATACAAGATTCATGTGTACAAAAGCTCACGATACGAGATAGGAAGATCATTGTGGACTAGTGTGTATGATATGCAAACACCCAAGGAATATAGGGAATGCGGAGATGGTGCTGGTGATGGAAGGAAACAACATTTTGATAGATAATGGAATGGTCCACTATGTGTGATGCCTATTTCTAGGTTTTCATCACCCATACTTGTCCAAGGCGCTTGATTGCAAAGTTTTCACCATTGGACGAAAGTTTTTCTCTTTATTTTTCTTTTTGATTTCTTTTGATCATTTTGATTATTATTTTTTTGATATTAACCAAGTGCCTGTTTACCAGGTTTTCACTGGGACAACCATTTTTTCAGCTTCATTTTTCACTTTTTAGACATTTTTTCAGGACTGTTTTTCATTTTTTTTGTGAATTTCTTCAGAACATTTTTATATTTTTTTTGTGGATTTTCTCAGATGACTGGAATGAACAACTAGCTGTCAGGCATAGAAGTGCCTGAGATGAACGATGTTGATAGGATCATTCAATGGTTCTCCTTTAGGAGTGGAGAGTTGATATGCCCCAGAATGGAAGCATGCACTGACAACATATGGGCCTTGCCAGGTGACTTCAAACTTGCCTTTCTTTTCCCAATCAGTACTCACTTTTTTATTTTCTTTTAGCACAAGGTCCCCTACCTGGAACTGGAGTGGGTGGACCTTCTTGTTATAGTTCCACTTGAGTCTATTCTAGTAAGCAATCAGGTGATCATAAGCTTGCTGGCACTTTTCATCTAGGAGGTCTAGTTGTGTCAGTTGTGTTATCTGCTAATCTTCATCATCAATCATGCCTCTTAGTGATACTCGGAGGGAGGGTAGTTCAACCTCAATTGGTAAGACTACTTCAGCACCGTAGACTAGGGAGTAGGGAGTAGTGCCAGTAGGAGTACAATAGGAAGTGTGATATGCCCAGAGGGTAGGATTGATCTGGAGATGCCAGTCACGACCAGTATCATTGATAACTTTCTTGAGGATTTTGAGGATGGTTTTATTATTTTCCTCAGCTTGGCCGTTACCTTGCAGGAAATATAGACTAGAGAAATGGTGATGGATAGGGAGGTGAGCACAGAGATCACTGACATGTTGAATTTCAAATGGTGTACCATGATCTATGAAGATGGTGGAGGGTATGTCAAAGTGGAAAACGATGTGATAGAGAATGAATTTGGATATCTGGACACCAGTAGTGAGTGTGAGCGTAATTTCTTCGACCCACTTTGTAAAGTACTCCGTAGCTGTGATTATGTATTTGTGGCCTTCAAAAGAGAGGGGATTAATCTTACCAATGAGGTCAAAACCCCAACAAGAGAAGGGCCAAGGAGGCATAATAGGTCTAAGGTCCTGAGCAGGAGCATGGATCAAATTAGCATGCTGTTGACAAGGTAGGCACTTTTTGACGAACTCACAAGAATCATGTTCCATTGTAGGCCAATAGTACCCTGTACATAGAATTTGCTTGGCTAGGACCATGCCACTCATGTAGGCACTACAGATTCTAGCATGTACCTCTTGTAAAGCCTAGGTGCCTTTGTTTTTATCCAGACATCTAGAGAACACATTGTGATAACCTCGACGATAAAGGGTATTGGCTACGAGGGTGTAACGGGATGCTCTATGGATAAATTTTTGGCATTAGTTTACAGTGAGATGAGGAGATATGATACCATTTTTTAGGTAAGCTTGGATATCGTGGTACCACAGGGACTGGGGACCAACCAAGACACATACGCGATTCAATTCATCATTTTCACAAGCGGGAGCATGTAGTTGCTCAACTAAGAATTCATATTGCGTAGACTCATGAGGAATCTTGAGAAGGGAGCCAATTGTGGCCATTGCATTAGCAGCTTTGTTCTGTAGGTGTGGTACTTATGTTATCTATAAGTGGAGGAAGTGTTCTTTTAGCTTGTCAACCATCTTCTTATATGGCATCAATTTGTCATCTTTGGTTTGATACTCATCTAGGACTTGTTTGATGATGAGTTAGGAATCGCCAAAGACCTGGATATCTGTGATGCTCCATTCTATGGCCATGCAGAGTCTTCCAATTAGTGCCTCATATTCTACAATGTTGTTTGTGTAGGGAAATCCAAATTTGAATGACATGGGGATGTAGTCACCTTGAGGTGTGACCAAAAGTATTCCTGCCCCTGTGCCATGAGTTGTGTAGGACCCATCAAAGAAGAGTTGCCACATTGGTTGTTCTTCTATCATGTACAAATGCTCATCTAGAAATTCTATGACCAAAGGATATGCATCTACCAAGGATGCTTCAACTAGCTAATTGACAATGACTTTCCCTTTAATGGCTTTTTTGTCAACATACTGAATATCAAATTCACTTAGCAACATAACCCATTTTTCCATTTGACCTGTAAGTGTAGTCCTGGAGAGTAGGTACTTGAGAGGATCCACCTTTGAAATGAGCTTGGTTGTGTGACTAAGCATGTAGTGGCGAAGTTTTTGAGTGGCAAAGACCATTGCCAGACATGCTTTTTCCATAGGAGAATAATTGAGCTCATAACCCACTAAGGTTCGACTGATATAATAAATAGCTCTTTCTTCTCCTTCATCATTCAATTGAGTGAGGAGCGCCCCTAGTGCTATGGTAGTAGAAAAAATGTATAGGATGAGTGGTTGACCTGGTATAGGTGGTACCAAGATGGGTGGATTAGCCAAGTATTCTTTGATTTTATTGAAACTCTTCTGGCATTGAGGATCCCACTTAAATGTGTTGTCTTTTCGGAGGATATGAGTGAAAATTTGGCACTTGTCTGCTAGTTGAGAGATGAAATGGTGCACAGATTGTAGCTTCCCTTGGAGGCTGTGTAGCTGTCAGAATGTTTTTGGTGGAGGCATCTCTATGATAGCTTGTACTTTCTTTGGATCAATTTCAATGCCTCGTCTGGATACAATAAACCCCAGGATTTTACCTGATGTGACTCCAAAGACACATTTCTTAGGGTTGAGCATTAAGATGTAGTGTCCAATTCTATCAAAGATGCATTCCAAAACATTTAGGTGATCTTCCCTTTTTACTGATTTTGCCAAGATATCGTCCACATAGTCTTCAAGGATCTTGTGAATCATGTCATGAAAAATGATAGTCATGGCTCTTTGATAGGTTGCCCCGACGTTCTTTAAGCCAAAAGGCATCATGTTATAGCAGAAGGTGCCCCAAGGGGTTGTGAATATTTTCTTATGCTGATCTTCTTTTGCAATGCAGATCTGATTATATCCAAAAAATTCATCCATGAGTGACAACATCTCATGTCCTGCTATGAGATCCATAATCATGTCTTTGTTTGGCAAGGGGAAATTGTCCTTGGGACATGCCTTATTGAGATCTCTAAAATCTGTACATATCCTGATTGATTTATCAGGCTTAGAGATGGGCACCATATTAGAGATCTAGTCAGAATAGTCAATGGGGCGGATGATCTTGGCTTGGAGTAATTTTTATAGCTCCACTTTGACAAGTAGTGCCACTTTAGGGTGCATCTTTTTGAGCTTTTACTTGACAGGATTGATGTTTGGGTCCACTGCTAGATGGTGAACCACCAAGCTGGGATCTAACCCCAGCATGTGGGAGTAATACCATGCGAACTTGTTGATGGATTATTTTAATAAAGTGACAAGATCACTTTCTTTTTCTTCAGTCATAGATGCTGCTATGTATGTGATGGCGGGATTTTATTTAGTACCCAAATTGACAGGTTTTGCTTCTTAAATGAGAATTGATGACTGTTCAGGCCTGTAATCTCAGATAAGAGGAAGAGGAGAATCTTCATCCTCTGGCACCTCAGAGAGGTTTTCACAAGGGGATACACCTTTTGTTTTTACTTTTTTATGATCAAATAGCGCCCCAGAGGGGTTTTCACTAGGAGATCAATTTTCATTTTTATTTTTTGTGTCATTTTTGTGGCTAAAGTTCTCCTCTTCCCCAAAGTATGCCTTTAGGTCTAGTTTGTATACATATGTGATTCTTGCCCCCAGTCACTACTTTGCTCAGTTTCTCCCATAAATCTTAGGAGCGCATCCTCACTTTGAAACTTGTCAACATGTACGACACTTGGTTGGTCCCAGTCTATGAGTTTGGGATAGCGGAGGGGAAGGTCAATGAAGAGGATGGAAATTTATTGTAGGACAACATTTCCCAGGAAGGTTTCATCATCAAAAACATCATCATAAGCTCTCACAAATTTCTCTTCTGGGATATCTTCGATGTCAGCAATTTTTCCCAGGGATGGGCAAGAGGAATAGTTGATGAAATTGTCGGTGCCCCCATTCGTGTCAGAGCCCATGCCAAGGCCCAGGTGCTTTTCTAGTTGGGTAGGAATAATAGGATCTTTCATTCCTTTCTCTTCATAACCAAGGCCACCTCCTTGGTAGTTCCATTTTTCTATCACCAGTTTGTGCGTTGCGGGGTACTTACATTTGAAGTAATTGAGGCGATTTATGTCCTTGGGTGGTGGATCTTTATATAGCCATTGGTTGATGTTTGGTGCCATTTCCTAGCCAGTTAAAGTACCTTTTGATATAAAAGTGGTAGAACCAAATTGTAGTGCCTTGGTTGTCTCTAATTTTGTTTTGCTTAAATTAGGCTGGTGGCCTTGAGTGTGAGGATCAATTGGCAGTGCTCCAACTGTGAAGGCATTAGATAAAGTGTACTCACAACAACCTTTGTTGTTGATCTTGACCATGGACAAGGTAGAGGAGACGATTATTTCTAGGTCTGAATTAGTTCAAGATGAGCTAGCGATAGAGGTGCCAATATCAATCCTAGTACAGTGATTGGAATGTGGAAAGGATGTCTCCAACGTATTGCAGTATGCAAAGGGCTTGGGATCTATGCGGATGGTGATCTCAGTGCCTTTATATCGGAATTTGATGCACTGATGATAGGTGGATGGGACGGCTTGCATAGAATGAATCCATGGGCGTCCGAGCAGGATGTTGAAGGGAAGGTCAAGATCAACAACATGACATAATGTATCCTGGATAATTGGGCCCACTTGAATGGACAATGATATTGTGCCTTCAGAAGTACACTCCAGATTTTCATATTCTTTTATCGTGATGACATCATTTGTTATATCAGCCTCAGTGCAACCCAACTATTTTATGAATTTTAGAGTACACATATTTAGGGTTGATCCATTATCTATTTATTATGACCTGTTTGATGGCAAAATATTTAACCATGACAGCGATACGGAGTGGGAGATTATGGTTGGTTTCTTCTAAGGGTACATCTTTTGGTCTAAAGGAGACCCCACTGGATGCAGACAAGTGTCCGACAAGGTTTTGGAATTCAGTGAGGTTGATGTCGTTGGGAACACGAGATTCTTGCAAAGCTTTATTAAGGATCTCTTGATAAGAGGGTGATGTGCGGAGAAGATCCAGGATGGAAATTTGGGCTGGAGTATTCCCTAGGTGTTCCAAAATGTTGTATTGGGTCCCAGCAGATGGGGTGGGACTAGCACCAATGACTGTTATCCTACCTCTATGAGTGGTGATGGTGCATTGGTTATCGGCACCCTTGACATTGATGACATTGACGGAGGACTGTACTTGGGATATGCAGCCGATGAGATTACCCTAGTTGATATAGGCATCGGTATAATCTTTTCTGTCAATGTTTTCTCCTTGTTTACCCTTCCCCTAATTAGAGGACTGAGTAGGATTGTCTGGTCCTGTGCTGGAAGTGTGCTTAGGGAATGCATTTTGATAAATTTTAAGGCCTGTGTTTGGTGATGATTGGGCAGGAGAGTCCACTTCGATCTCCTTGTGGTAAATGAGATCCTGAATATAGTGTTTTAGCTTCATGCATTTGAGAGTGGTGTGTCCCTTAACACAATGGTATTCACAGTACTCGTTATCTTTATACAAAGCTAGCTTAGGAGTTGAGTCATCAAATGGCTATGTTTTGGGATACATGACTTGGTTAGCTTGGACTAGCTTGTGGAAGATGATGTCTATAGGTTCACCCAAAAGGGTAAATGTGCATTATGGTGTATTCAAAGTGGGAGGTCTTTGTTGTCTGTGTGGGACTGATATAGCATTTGTTTGATTCATAAGACCTTGGTAGTTGTGTTGATATGATGTCCCTAGAGGAGGATAGATAGGCACATATTTTGATGATATGTTGGTTGAGGATACATGAGAGTGGGTTGTTGGTATATGGGAGGAGGTTGGGGGTACATTGGCGGTGCTTGCTGATAAGTTTGGGTAGGTGCATTAGGACTAAATGTATTTGGTGTCAGTGGCTCCATCTGTTACCGCATTTTTGTTCTTGTTCCAGTATCGTGATTGATCATTGTTATGTTTGTTAGGCTAGGATTATTTGTAGTGCTTAATGGTAGCTTCTTCTATGAGATCTCGTTCAAGGTCCACACCCTTGATTCTAATGTCGTGATAAGTTTGTATACAGTTCATATGCATGTGATAGCCAAGCTTAGGATGAAGGTTTTTAATGAATATTTTGATAAGATGTTGCTCTGAGGGTTGGTAAGATAACCTTATAGTAAACCCTTTCCAGCACTGAAGATAATCGGCCAGGATTTCACCTCCCTTTTGTTTGGAATTACATAGGTCAAGGAGTGAGAGTTCATTTTTGACATTATGTGCGTATTGGGCTACAAAATTTTTAGATAATTCTGCGAAAGTAGAGACTGTGGCATAAGGGATTCTGTAGAACCATTCAAGAGCGGTGCCTCCCAAGATTTTTGGAAATAGTCTCATGAGGAAGTTATCACTGTAGGCCACTTCTTGACAGGCCATGTAGAATTCTTTCACGTGACTCACAGGATCACCCTTCCCCTGATATTTATCAAATTTTGGGTCTCAAAGTGCTTGGGGAATGGTATAGCAGTGATGGATTGATCAAATGGATAAGGACATATCTCTTCAAACTTGAATGTTTTAGCTTCTGTCCCAGCTTTTAGCTCCTTGAGAGCATTCTTCATTTCCTCCCATTCATGATTGATTTGTGGAGGAGGATTGTTGATCATGATTGCAGGATTTCCTTGGACCTGATATAGATCGAATGGTGAGTATGGAGGATTCTATGAGGGATATTGTGGTGTTTGGTATGATGGCTGTTGGTCAGCATACATGGGTTGTTGTGGTGGAAGTTGTGGTTGACGGGAATATTGCAGTGGAGGAGGTGTCGGCGCTTGATAAGATTGCTGCAACTGTTGGAAATATGCTTGTATTTATTGCGGCGTTGGATAAGTGGGATGGACCTGTTGCGCACCTGCATAAGTGTTCTGTGGTAGAATGCCCCCAATGAGAACTTTTTGTGGAGGGGGAATTGTTTGTGATGCAGCGGAAGATGGTATGGCTATGTAGTTGGTGGAATGCTTTTGTTGTTGTTGCACGGGTTGGATAAAAGGATTAGCAAACTGTTGCAGTGGTTGTTCCATGAGGGGATTTGCCCCTTGCATTTATGGTTGCGGTTGTTGTGTAGTTTGGATAGTAGGTTGTGCAGCTACGAAGGGGTTGATTAGGTGTTGTTATGCTTGGGATGTGAATGGGTTGGTGATTTGTTGTTGTTGGATAGGTTGTTGCTGCTACTGTTGGATAGGTTGTTGTAGTTGTTGTTGGATAGGTTGTTGTTGTTTCTGCTAGATAAGTTGTTGTTGCTACTGTTGGATAGGTTGAATGGTAATTTGGGGTACGATGAAGGGATTCATGGATGGTTGCAGTGTGGGGATATTTGGGTTAAACAATGTTTGAGGTGGAACTGTCAACATTCGTTGTGATTGTGTTGCTGGTGGAGCAGGAAAAGTGGACCCTTGCAGAAATAAGGGTTAGTTATAGGCATTGGTAGGTGGCATGCCTGTGGTGAAGAAAGGTGGAATAGGCATGGAGACTTGGGTGCTTTGATGTTGTGAACTGGTTGTAACACTTTGAACAAGTTGAGTATGAATGGTGTTTTCCTATGTGCTAACTGGTGGTGGTGGAAAGTTTGCAAAGAATGTTGGGATTGCTTGCGAAAGAGGAGGGACTATGGCTTGTGGAGATGCTTGCATAGTGATAGGGGGTATTTCTTGTGCTACTGATGTGGCATCAGGAGGCGGGGCTCCCGAGGTAGGCATGGGTGTTGTGTGTATGATGGAAGGTTGAATGGAGGGGTGAACTACTTGCGCGAGAAGAGTTCCCACTTGTAGGGCTCATTGAAGTGGATCAAAAAATTTGTTTCTAGTGGGATAAGGGAATTCCCCTGGAAGTGCCATAGGTCGTGTGACAAGTGTGGGTATAATCCAAGGTGGAAGTTGAAGTCCTTATTGTTGGATGTCCAAGAGTACCTGGTTGTTGTTGTGTCCACTCATGGCTTTTACCATGTGGACAAGTGTTGGGTGGTTGATAAATGTTTCCATGGTACTTGGAGTGGGAGTTTCATTAGCGTCTACCCAGATATGTTTGATTTGATCATTGGGCTGAGGCGCATAAGTGACCATGGTGTTGATATTGTCAATCATAGGATTAGATGAGCTAGCGGCAAGATTAGGATCCATGTTCTTCCTCTTCTTAGTGGCTCGTGTGATAGGTGGCATGAAATGATTATCCTAAAGGAATATGAGATTTAAGATGTATGCAAGGATGTACCTAGGAAACTAAGGATGATGATACTAGGATTAGGATGTGCTTAAGATGATGGATGTGCTTCTAAGGATTAAGGATGACTTGATGTATGCAAGGATCAAGGTTGCTTTCCCTAGTGTAGGATCAAGTGGATATGATTGTCAACCTAAGACAACCTTGTGGTCTTTGGTGGACAAGATTCTTTGTTAATGCAAACCACCCTTTTGATCAAGGTGATCAAGTTGCAAAAAGACAAAGGGGATTATCCTAAAACAATGCTTAGTTTAAAGATATTCAAGGATGGGGTTTGATTAAGATGTAGGTTTTTAGCAACTCAAAAGGGTGTGCAATACCAAGTAATGGGTGTGATCAAGGATGCTTTGGATGATGATTAGGATGATGCTAGGTTGATTACGATTGATTTGATTAGTGCAAGATTATGCTAGGATGAGTGTGTGATGTGTTCCCAAATATGACAACCTAAGTGAGGTCCTAAAATGCAAGCTAAGTGAGCTTAAGAAGAGGAGGAACTTGTGTTTGTTGTGGTAAACCGACTAGTCATATTGTTCAAATCCAACAAAGGAAAAGTTTACATGATATTTTCCCATGAAACGGGCAACCTTGTTGTTGTAGATCACTTTTTCAAATTGTTCTCATTTATGGATTTCTTGCTTGACAGAATCGATAATGTGTTGGTACTTGGTAGCCTCTCGGGTTGTGTTTTTTTGTCCTCTTTGCATGGGTGGTAATGGAGTTTTCACCTTCTTATGCTTCTTGGAATTGGTCATGTCCTATAAGTAGATCTGATCTTGGATGAATATTTTGAGATTTTTAGGATATATCTCATAAAAGACTGAATTTTTTACAAAAGGATGTTGTCTCGATAATCTGGCAAAAGGCTTGATCATGTTCTAATTTTTCAATAGATTTGTTCTATGGCAAGAACCAATTTCAACATAATCAAACCAAAAAATAACAAGCATGTGTCTGAAACCAATCTGACAAGGGACAAAGCAACCTTGAAGGATACAAGCACATGACAAATTTCAATGTTGGGTCTTCCATTTGTGTTTTGGATTCACAAATGTTTTTCAAGCACTTCAAGCACAAAAATCTACCTAAAGAATTTGGCATAGCATGAAAATACTTGCTCATAAGCTTTGGCACACACATAAGAGCTAATTAGAATACGGCCATTACTAAGCATGCAATGGCTCCAGTCATGATGTCGTATTATCCGGTTCCAAACGCTCAGGGTGGCACGAATGTATGAGTGATTTTGGGGAATTTAGTATCTTCCTTTCACAAGCATTATCACCTTTCGGGGGTGTTCCGGGTAGCTTCTAAGCCTAGAGTGTTTAGTATGGTTCTCCATTCAATTGTATCCTCGATGTCTGCACAAGCATGATTCAGGCGTATAGCCCCATAGAGCATCGTAACAAAAGTGGTCACGTAAACGTGATTGAGACTGCGAGGTTGCACTTAAGTTAGACGAGAGCCAAGTATAAGCTCAAATGCCAACCGACTCCCGAGACTTTAACCCCAAGGAGTAAATTTGATTAACGTGAGTTAGAGTGGTGTGGCTTACACCTCGTTCTCACGTGGGTCGTTCTCAGGAGATTTTTTTCTCAACCGGCAGGCCCATCTAAAGGATTCATAGTAACCTAGATTGGCGACAAAAAAGAGTCTGGATTTTTTATTTTCCCACAAGGGGAAAAGAGCATACTCTCCTATCCAATATTGTTTTCTCCACAAGCATGCAAGACACGCTTTGTTCTTTCCAAAAGATTTAATTGTTCAACACTAAGTAAGTGTGTCTAGGTTTTTGATCTTCCCAAAAGGGAAGAGAGCATAATCCCCTAACACTCACTTAGGATTAACCAAAAAAATATAACTAATTAGTCTAGGTGCCTAAAAAAGATTAATACAAACACAATCATTTGGTTGATGTAGATCTGAGGCAACCTGTAAGACAAATGTGAGTAGTTTTTGAGTTTGTGTCTTTGACAAGCGGTGCTGCAAAATAATTAGTTAGTATTCCTATGAATTTTGATCTTTGACAAGTGTTATTAGCACAAGAACCACTTAAAAATTGTTAGCACATGATAAATCCAACTTAAACAAAGCGCAGACGCCAGTTCAAGGAACAGACGTTGATTCTGGTTTTTTTTCTAAAAAAGACAAAAAGCAAGAAATTCTCCAAAAATACAAAAAAACCATAAAAAGGTTATACCAGTCGGAGATGTCATTTTATAGAGTGCAGATGTCGATGCAAGGCACAGACGCTGATTTGTGAATTATAGATGTTGGTTCATGAACCAGTGTTTACGAAGACGTTGATGTATCTGCAAACACAAAAAGATAGCAAATAAAGTCACTTTTCTTCTTCTTAGTCTTTAGTTAGATCAAATTTAGCCTTTTTGAGAGTATTAAAACAACTAAAAGCTAGTGTTCTTTAAACCATTATCAAGATTTATTCTCTTTAATAAAAATTTGGTATAAGTTTTTCTTGTAAAATGAAACTCTGCTAAAAAATAGAATGATAAGATGCCTAAAATCACTAGGAAAACCAAAAATCCAGATAAACCAAAAAGATTTGTTAGCAAAGTTTCAACCTAGCTCTTCCAGGAAAAGACACTAGTGCAGAGTGGAGACGCTGGTTCAGCGCAGATGCTAAATGGTAGTTCAGTGAGAACAGGCATTTGTGCAGATGCCTCTGTGTGAAACACAGATGCTGATTCGCGTTCTGGGTGAAATTTGAAAAAATTTTAGACAAGAAGGTAAGAATTTTAGGGACGTGGGTCCCACATGGCATGCCAGAATGTAGTATGAGGAATCCTTCAATCTATTGGGAGCAAGCTCAAACATGCAAACATTAGTGGGTTAGCACATATAATCAATTAAAAATCATGAAGGAGAAAGCAAGCAACATAGAACTCAACATAACAACAGATAGAGCTTAAAAATAAGTAAACAATGCACTCTATTCTACTCATTTTGATTTTCTCTTTTAGATTGTATGTGTACGCCTCTCTCTCCAGTCTCCCACAGCTTTCCAAGGGTGGGGGTTAGTAGCCAAGGTTCACAAGTGTATGCAAATCAAGTACGCAATAACTACTAAACGAATAACAGAAACGTGAGCAATAAAATGTACAAACAAAAAAAAGGAAGACAAACGAATGCAAACCCTTCGATGCTTGAAGCTTCTATTGTTTCTCT
>MU224522.1:1496935-1507715 GCA_018584345.1 Thuja plicata
TTAATTAATTAAATAAATTTAATTATTTAATTAATTTTGGGGATTGGATTAGATGATTTGAGAAATTAATTTAGAAGAAAATAGATGATTAATTAATGATTAAGAAACCATTAATTAATAGATGAAATTTAGGGTTTTTAATGTAAAGTCGCAAGCCTGTCCATTTTAGGGTGCTACAGTATGTAGGTGTGATCTCTCAAACACACAAAGTGACATGAATCCCCAAGTCAATGCAACTATGGAATGCAAGCTTGGAATCAAAGGACAAATTCAAGAACTAGTATGGAAAACTAGTCTTAAATCCTTCCTAAAGTTGATGCTCAAATTGATATACAAGACATGAGATTAAAAGCTATGATGCAAGAACTATGCTATGAAATGAGAAACATGATTCATTTTAACCAAAATTAAACTAACATGTAACATCTAAGTGATTTAAACATAAAACTAGCAATGAGAACATAAAATCTAGAGCTATGCCAACATAATAACAATGCAAAATTGAGAGATGCTAATATGAGAGGAGAATGCCTCTATTTATAGAGTTTTTGGAGAGAGGAAGAGGCTTGGATGAAGTGGAACCTATGTGGCATCTACATAAGAGCCACATAGGAGACACATGGACTTGAAAAGATGGCCAATTTTGAGTTAAAATTGGCATTAATATTGAGTAGCTCAATATTTCAAAACGGGAGACAAAGTTGTAAGAGGGAATTAAAGAGGAATGAGTGCCCATTTTGGAGAGAATTTCCCCATGTGGGTGAGCATTCCATTAGCCTTAAAAAGGTTAGGAATCACCCATTAAGCATGGTTAAAGGACAGCTAGGTGGGGAAGTATACTTAGGAAATGAGGTGATGGGAGTAGGGTAGGAATAGGGTAGGATTAATAGTTTCCTAGCTAGGGTTTAGATTATAATCCAAATTGAATTTGAATAAATCATGCTTTAGAAGAATTAGGAATATGGAGGATTTAATAAATATAAATTTATTAAAAGGGGATTTTGTGGAGGCAAATGTATTTAAATAAAATACATTAGAATAGTATTTAAACTATTGATAAGTGAAACTATTTAATTGATTTAATTAAATAGTTAGAGGAATAAGAGGGAAAATAATATTAATATTTTTGGACGTCTACACCGACAATGACCAAGCCCGACAACATCATGTGTAAAAACTGTCAAAAAGGTAAAATGAAAAAGTCTAGTTTCAAAAGCAAAACCCATACATCTAATGCAATTCTAGAATTAGTCCATACTAATTTATGTGGACCCATGAGGACAAAGAGTTATTATGGAGATAGATACTTTACTCTCTTTGTTGATGATTACTCTAGAATGATGACAGTTATGTTTCTAAAAGATAAATATGAAGAATTCAAGATGTTTAAATGGTATAAGGCCATGGTATAAAAACAAAGTGGTAAGAATCTAAAATGTTTAAGATCAGATAGAGGAGGTGAGTTTTTATTAGATGGATTCACTAATTTTTGTAATGATCATGGTATAAAAAGACAGGTTTCTATACCAAGAACACCACAGCAAAATGGGATCGATGAGAGAAGGAACAGATCAATAGTTGATTGTGCAAGAACACTGATGATAGAGAAAGGCATCACCCAAATATTCTGGAGGGAAGTTGTTAGTACTACTATTTACACACTGAACATAGTACAATTGAAGAAAGACACCTTATGAGCTATGGTATGAATACACACCCAATATAAGTTATTTCAAAAAATTTGGAAGTCAATGTTATATCTTAAAAGATGATAGAAATGGAAAAATTGACTCCAAGAGTGATGAAGGAATTTTTCTAGGGTACTCTACCAAGAGAAAGGCTTACAAATGTTTAAACAAAGCCTCTAACAAAATTATTGAAAGTGAAAATGTAAAGATAGATGAATTTGTAGAGAAGAATGAATAAGAAAGCACTAAAGAACCAAAGGACTATAATAAGTTCACTTACATCAAAGAACCTGAGACTCTACCCTACCAACAATGTAGAGCCCCTGAGCTACAAATCATTGCTCCTGAGCATCAGGCTGCAAATACCGACTGTCAGGATAATGATCAAGACAATGTGCAAGGTGATGAAGAACATAATGAAGGCCAAAATAATGATCAAGTTGATAGAAAAAGAACTTTACCTATACTTGCAAGATATGTAAGAAGGAACCATCCATAGGTCCAGATCATAGGAGATAAGAAAGCTGGTACAAGAACAAGAAGTAAGTCTTTAAACTCAAATTGTTTAATTTGTGAGTTTGAGCCAAAATTTGTCAATGCTGCACTAGATAATGAGGAATGGATAAGTGCTATGAATGATGAGATTGAGCAGATTGAGAAGAAAAAAACATGGTCACTTGTGCCAAGACTAGATGATAAGAATGTCATCAGTACAAAATGGATATTCATGAATAAGCTGAATGAGAATGGAGAAGTCACAAGGAACAAAGCAAGGCTAGTATGCAAAGGGTATGCACAAGAGGAAGGTATAGACTATGGAGAGACCTTTGCACCCATTGCTAGGATAGGAGTAAGAATACTACTTGCTTATGTTGCATATAAAGGATTCAAAGTATATCAAATAGATGTCAAGTCAACATTCCTAAAGGAATACTTGAAGAAGAGGTATACATTGAACAACCAGAAGGATTTGTCGATCTAGACAAGAGAAACATGGTATGTAGACTTTAAAAAGTCTTGTATGGATTGAAACAAGCTCCCAGAGCCTGGTATGAATGACTTCATTCCTATCTAATAAGTATTGGATTTGTAAGGACTAGTGAAAATAGTAATCTTTATTTGAAGGAAGATACTGATGCTAACACTTTGATTGCTGAAATATTTGTTGATGACATCATATTTGGAGGCAATGATATGCTATGCAAATCATTTGCTGATGAGATGAGAAAAGATTTCGAGATGTCTATGTTTGGAGAGATCAAGTTCTTTCTTGGTCTATAGATCATTCAACAAAGTGAAGGTATTTTCATTACTCAATCCAAATACATCAAAGAGGTCCTAAAAATATTCAAGATGGAAGATTCCAAACCAATTGGAACATTGATGGCTACTGGATGTAAGTTGACAAAGGAGGACAAAACAACTAAGGTAAATCAAACTTTGTATAGATCAATGATTGGAAAACTCATGTATGTTGTACACACTAGACCAGATATTGCACATGCAGTGGGAATTGTTGCTAGATTTTCTGCTAACCCCAGGGAATGACATATGAATGCTATAAAAATAATTTTAAGATATCTAAAGAATACTGAACAATTTAGCTTGTGTTATAAAAGAGAAGGAAAATTTGAACTTAAGGTGTTTACCGATGTTGATTGGGCTGGAAATCTTGATGACCGAAAGAGCACAACTGGAGGAGCATTCTTTATAGGTGACAGACTTGTCACATGGATTAGCAAGAAGAAAGGATGCATCTCTTAGTCTACTGTAGAAGCAGAGTACATTGTTGCTACTACAAATTGCTCAAATATTGCATGGATCAAATAGTTGATGGAAGGTATGCATATGAAGATCTTAGAACCAGTGAATATCTATTGTGATAACACCAGTGCAATAAAAATTTCCAAGAATCCATTCATGCATGCAAAAACTAAACACATTGCCATCAAGTATCATTACTTAAGAGAACAAGTTCAAGAAAAAGAGGTGATACTTGAATATGTGCAATCCAAAGAAAAATTGGCTGATATCTTCACCAAGCCACTACCCAAGGATACATTTGAGTACTTGAGAAAGAGACTAGGGGTCAAACCCTTATCTACCAGTCAGTAAAATGAATGAAGGCTGCATCAACCTACATATCCTCAGCATATCATTCATGTTGATGCAAGCAAAAAGGATGAATTTAAAAGCTACATTTATATACAACAGGTATAAGAAATATATTATGGATGGAAAGAAAAGGTCACTTGGCATTAATGTCAGATATTTGTTTGGCATTGCTATCAAAGGGAGAGAGTTTATCCATATTATCACAGTCTTTAAAAAAAAAAATTATCCATTATCAGATTACTCCAACAGGGAGAGATCATATCCATAGGGAGAGAATTTGTATGAAGGAGTTAATACAAAAGAAGAGTTGCTGACAAGAGAGAAAGACGTCAAATGTGAAGAACAATCAAAGGAGAGATATTGACACAAGGAGAGGATGCAACACATCAGAACAAGAAACACAGAGAGCTGTAAGAATCAAATCTACGCTAAAACAGAGCTTACCGGTGGTCAGACATTTTTATCGGTTATCAAAACAAATTGTTTGGTAGTTTGATGAATCTCAACAATTGTATTTCATATTGTATTAGAAATAGTATAGTATGATAATATAAGTTTGTTGCCATCAATGTCAAAGGGAGAGATTGATGACATATAACTGATTAAATGTTTGATAATGTTAAGTTGAAGATAATGTAAGGCATTAAATCAGTTAATGATTTGTATTTTCATTGATGTCAACTTGATATCATTTATACGATCATGTATAAAATGCCAAAAGACTTCAGAGAATCAGAGGAACAAAGGTTATTTTTTCAGCAATGTATAAAAGTCAAGTATTCACTAAGTGACAGATAACACCGACGGAGTGCACACCATTGGTAAAGGCAAAGAAGAAAAGTCACAGTGATACCCGACAAGCAGAAGACAGTATTGCCCAATGAAGCAAACCACGGGATGCCCGACGAGCTAAAAATAGATTTTCCTGATGGATGGAGATCCCAAAGCTAACTGGAGTCACACTGACGGAACTGACAGTTGTAACCGATGACTAACTGAAGAGTTGACCGACGGAACAGAGGGTTTAAAAAATGACAAAATATCTAGTTGGCAAGAGCTAAAGATAGACTTAACTGGTTGTTTTCTTTGTTTAATTTTACCAGAGTTAAGTGATTGATTTAAAGAAGATTTTTACATTTGGCATGAAGATAACTACGAGACAAATCAGGAGTTATGCTTTAAATCAAATTGGATGGATTTTTTCACGCCAAGAATCAAGAATCAAGAAACAATGAATATCATGTTTATATAAGAGACAAGCTTAATTCATTTTTTGTATCACATGAAAAGGGATTAAGGAGAGTGAATAGAAAGAGGATGTTGAAGAGAAACTGATGAAGAAAAACTTCATGCAGTACTAATCAATCAAGCTGAAGGAGAGCTAAGGAATTCTATAGACACCGATGAATAGTGAGCACAACATCACAGAGCAGAAAGTATGGAGCACAAAAGAATTGAATTGATACATTGATCAGAGAGGTAATGTACTAAAATAGATCTAAAAATCTGCAATTCAAGTTGCATTAGAAACAAGTCATTTTGTTTCAGTTTAACCATTGAAGCATCAAGTCTCTTAATAGAGAAGGACTTAAAAGTCTTTTATATATTGAGGTACATCCCAAGGAGTGCCAAAAAGGTTGATTTGTTAAAGTAGCATTGGATATGCCCGATGCCTATTGACAGTCTAAGAGAGAGTCTGATTCAAGGATGGTAACATTAGATGTCTGATAGTAAGTGACAACCTATATGTGTAAAATCCTCTAACAAGGTCACACCTAACAGTGTGTTTGTAACCTTTAATAGGGTTGGCTCTTAACAGGGTTCACTTTAGAAGAGTGAAAATTTGGGGTACCGGTCCCAGTAGTTTTTTCCCTTAACAGGGTTTCCAAGTTAAAAATTCATGTGTTATGTGTGTATGATTCATTTCTTTATTGTTTTGTATCTGACATAGTTAACACTAGATCTATTGGTACACTCTGCATATTTACTATATTTTAGTAAATAGTTATACTGCCTATTAGTAATCAAGGAGAATAAGAACAGACAAGGTAAACCAATAGACAGATAATCATTATAAGTATCTCATGGCATGCATCTTGTAGGGACATAATAATCTGAGGTTTATTTGATAGGTGGTTAGAATAAGGATAAGTTTTTGAGGCCACTGATTCACNNCCCCCCCCCCCCCCCCCCACCTCTCAGTTATTACTAACAATTTTCTAATAAAAATGGTGAACATTCTTCGAGAAATACCTTCAAACATTATGCCTTCACAAAAAGAAAACATGAGAAAGGTCAAAAAATTGAGAATCACATAAGATGATCCTTTTGTAAAGTTCCTTGTGCATATATTAGAAGAAGATGATGAAGATAGAAATAGGGAGGCTTATGATTAGATTGAAGAAGGCCTTGTGTTTGATGATTATCTTGGTGAGGAAGATGAATGCACTAGTCATACAGAAGATAAAGAAGCATCCATTCTTGAGAACCATGATAATACTTGTGATGACATGGAGGAGGAAAATTTAGATCAAACTGAAGAAGAATCTGCACAGTGTGATATTTGCATGGAAAAAGGTATCAATGACCATGATGATGAGGAAGAAGATCTTCCCAGTACAGAAGAAATCTCATATTTAACAGACATAGAATATCAAAAACATGTTGAGAAGAGTGGTCAAATTTTTTTCTCAATGCACCATGATAAGAAAGTTGATGGATTAGTACATACTAAGTGGGTACTAGATGAAGAAGATGATAAATTTAAGGAATCAAATAACATAGATGAAATAGAACAGCATACAACATATGAACATAAAGAATTTTTAGATGAAATCTCTCATGCAGATATGCCCGAGTTCTCTATATCCTTGAATCCATTATTTGAAGAATATTTTCTATGCAATCAATTCCATCAACATCATGATAAAGAAAATGGGCCTAGTGATCATTTTGAAGATGATGAAACTCAAAATATGTATGAGGAAGTGTATTCAAAAAGTGATATATGCCTTATTTCATCCTATGAGAAGAATTTGTATCAAACATGTGAAGATAAGATGGAATCAAACAAACATAATGAGGAGAATGTGTTGAACATTAGTTCTGAAAATTATCTGAGTATCCTATCTGATCAAACTCTTGAAAAGAAGGAAGTTCCTGAATGTGAGTTATCTCCAAATCCTTTTTGTGAAGACAAACAACATCTTGAGAATAGAGAAGATTGTGTACATAATGGCATCCAAGTAGAAGAGCTTAATCTAGTTATTTTTAGGGTTGATCAAATGCATGGGGATATTCTATTTAGCAAGGACTACAGTGCTCCTACTGAACTATCTAAGGGTAAACAAAAGTTAAAGCGTGTTAATAAAGAAATGAATATTGTCCATGGGAATGGTGGCATCATATTAAGGAGATCCAAAGTGTTACATGATCATAATTATGTGTTCAATAGAGGAAAGAAGCAATGTTCACTTTTTTGGGGGGCCTGGGGACACCCAATTTCACTTTGCATCAGATTAAGCGTAAATATTTGGTCTACTTCTCCAGAGATAGCTGGAATCTCGCTATGCTCACATGGAGCATACGTCCCTAGAAAGAGCCACTGGTAGTACCATAAATTTTGAAAATTTAGAAGTCCCAATCCATTATCAAGAAGCAAGTTTCTCCATACTAAAAAAATCAAAGGCAGGAATCTTTATGACAAAAATAAATAGAACTAACTAATTGAAGCCTTCAAAAAATGTTGGGATTTTGACCTGGTACAAAGATGATGCCTCCAGAGGCTGAAGATGATTGCATTTTAAAAATCTAAAAATATCCTAGTTTGGGAAATCAAATTTCCTATCTCCAGCAAAAATATTATCTTTTCATGAGGTGTTTTGTATTTTTGACAAAAGTCAAATCCGAAAGTTAGGTAGTTATTTTTTAGTTAGTTTATTGTTTTTTCAAAATAATTTGTAATAAGGGTTGTGTCTTTTCACCCTAAAGAGGTGTGAAAGCCACTCAAACACACACACACATATATATATATATATACATAATCTAAAATGTAAAGAGGTAAGACAATACAATATAATACAATTTCACATATTTGGATAGTTTTGGATCAACAACTGTAACATGAACTTGGATGTGCCATTTTTTCAAAATCAATAAAGATAAGTGCATTTTATTTCATCTGTGGGAATTGAATCAACTTAATTTTTTATTATTCCCTCGGATAAAATCTTTAGATTTTCTTCAAAGTGATAGTTTGATGTTGCATACTTAATTGATTAAATTTACAACTTTCATTATCAATTGGTCTTTTCATCTTGCATGGTTAAATTCAATTGATTGTGGCCACAATCAATCGGTCTATCATTTGAGGAGTTAAATTCAATTGAAATAGATGTGGATTTGTCTTAAGATGCATGATCATCATAACACCTTTGAAGTGATATGTTTCTTGCAAGCAGTCTCTAAGGTTGTACATAGGGTTGGGATGATTTTGACTCTATTTCCTGTGATAGAATAAGGAACTGGTCTAATCATTATTTGAATTATAGTTATTCAGTTCATTGTTTGTATTTTTATGACATTCTATCCACCTATTCATTTCAATTTAAATACATATTTACTAAACATTTTTTCAATTACTTAAAATATTTTAGTTTCCAGTTCATGACATATTGCTTTCAGTTAGATTTATTTCAAGCGCCTTGTCATACTTGATAGAGAAGTTTGAAGTGTTTCTTATCTTCTATAAAAAGCCTTGTAAATTGAAGGATAAGTCATGGTATAGGCCTACCAACCTTGGTTCTATAGAGCCAGAATTGCAAAAGTTCCAACCTTTCCTTGGTTGTGACTTGTTAGTTAGCCAAATCACTTGGGTTTCCCAACATTGGATCGACAAGTCCATAGGAAATCCAATCTATTGTTTGAGCACCAACATGTTGGATAGAAGGCTTCATTTCTCACAAGCTAGATATATATGTCTACATATTCTCAGATCTTTATTAAGCTAGTGGGGGCTTCATACTAACTTTTTCTCGATCAATTTCAGAGTCAGTATTATCAATTCTCATTCGTTCAAGTTTAGAATTGATACCCCAGAGCTCCTAGCAGCTTCATACTGACCTTCGTTCAATCAAGTTTGGCATCAGTATTATCAATTCTCATTCAATCAAGTTCATATTATCAATTCTCGTTCAATCAAGTTCAGATCTTTTTTTACCTTTGTTCGATATGTTCAAAGTCAATATTATCATTCTTAGTTCAATCAATTGCGAGATTGATCTCATCAGACATTTTGTTCAATCAAATGTGGAATTTTCAAACTTTTTGAAGTCAACATCAAACATTCTTTGAATCAATGCACTACTCGCACATCAATTCAAAGAGGGGAAAATGTAACCACCCTAATTTGGTCTGCTCTGACCATAGACACTATTTTCCCTAAGTGTGATCATACCCCTAATTATGTCAAGAAAACTATTCAATTAATTGGCATAATTCATTTAAATCAAGTTTATTCTCCTAAGTGATCTTATCACTAATTTACATTAATTACCTTAGTCAATTAAATCAAATCAAATCAATTAAATCAAAAAGAAACAAATACATGGCTAAGGTAATTAATTAAAAAGGAATTAAATAAAATCCTAATTATAAATCCTCACTTGCAAAAGGGACAGTCAATTCCCTAGCCAATGAGAGTTAAATCACTTGGATCACCTCACATGGATCACTAAGAATTCAATCTCCACCTCTCTTCATAGTTCAATCCTGACCTCTCATTCCTCAAATTATTCTATAAAAGGAATAAATTTTGAGCTCAATGGGCCCATAATCTTAGAATTTTAACTACATCCTTATGCTTCTCCAAAATTGAAGAATTATTAATGCATTTTGATTGATAGTAATTACATCTTTCAATTGGAGCTCTAAAATGAACTTTGATTGAGCATTTAACTTGCATTTTAGTAAAATATTCCATTATAAGCATGATGTTGTCACTGATTTATGTATAATCTGAGGGAAATTATAGCATATTTCATACTCTTCTTAGATAGGGAGCAATATGTCAATTTTGGTGATTGATATGTGTTCTAACTCTTATATTTCATGTTATTTCACTAATGCAATGACATATTGAAGTGTTGTGTTGCAGCTAGCAGATCCACAAAATACACACATCTACAACTCCATCATTCACCACATTTTAATTTTTGTTCCAAAACTTGGATTTATCATTGTTATTGTAATTTGGATTAGCATTGTTGGTGGAGGATTTTTTTTACTTATATATCTTGATTTCTCCTTTTGTTATCAAAACATCCTCAACTTTTATGGCGCTATCGACCATTTCATTGAAAGTTGTTAAATGTTGCATTTGAAGTGAAAAATTCATCTTCGAGATTAGATTATTGGTAAAGATGTCCATCTTTTCCTTTTCTAGAATATTTTGAGGATATCGTGCAAATATTCTTCTCCACCTTTGAAGGAAGGAAACAAAAGCTTATCCATTCCTTTTCTTTGTGTTAGAAAGATCCAACATCGTGACAACATGTTTGATATTGTAAGAGTACTGCTGGATGAATTATTTGATTAAGTCTTCAAATGAAATGATACTACACAAAGGCAACTTAGAGAACCATTCCATAGAAGAACCACCCAAACTTATTGGATATACTCTCATCAAATAAGTCTGATCATCCATGAATTCCTTGCTAAGAGTCCAGAATTCTGTCACATGATCTTGTGGGTCACTTTCTCTAGTGTACTTGTCATATTTAGGTGTAACATAAAAAATAGATGATTGAATGATGTTGAATATGTTACTAAAATGTAAAGGAGAAAATTTTGTTTTAGGAGGGTTTGAATTGTTAATTGTTATTTGTGTTGATTGTATATTGCAATTGTGATTGTGATTAAGGGAAGATAAGATGCTCCTTTCTTTCACCCTCAAATACACAAATAGGAGATCCAACTTT